>JAPFUF010000903.1:0-10000 GCA_030780645.1 Aschersonia sp. MBC 508
CCCCTCCCCCTCATCCGATCCAACATGTATACAAAATGAAGTCAAGCAAAACGAGTCTTTTTCTCCGCGCCTTTCAATCATTCTTTCGACAGATATGTATCCTCCACCATTGACCATTTCTGTCGCTCGTTTTGACCAAACGGCGCGGAGCATCATCTCCGCCCAGCCGCCCATGTAGATCCACACTCCATCAGCGTGCGACGCGACCGACCCTTGAGGGTCCCCCGCCTCCCCTCCGCTTCCGTTCGCTCTCGATTGAAGAGGAGGGCAAAAAAAAAAGACCCTTATTTATTGCCTTGCCTTGAGCTCTAGCCCGACCGACCCTGGGCCGCTCGAGACGGTCCCCTTCCTCTTGAGATCGACAGCCACCCTTCTCCTGCACCCTGCAGTCATCTTCTTGTCTGTTTCATTAAGCCTCATTGTGGCCTTACTACTCTCTAATCATGTCGTCGCTGGCGACGACCCCGAGCTTCATCGCCGCTCGCAAGCCGTTTCATGCTCTGTCGGCGCTCGCGGCTCCTAGCGGTCCACATTGGTGACACCCTCTCTCGTCAACGAATTTTTTGTCATCTTCCAATATCGTGCATCACACATATGACGGAATGTCGACTTTGGCTGGCCTTGGCAACGCATGGACATGTCAAGGCATAGACAAGACGAGCATTTCAGGGGACTAGAGTTATAGAAGAGGCCTTGTATACGCTGGCTCACGATATGTACAGTGCGTCTCGCGTCCCTTTATTCCTTCTTCATCCAGCTTGCTAGAATGACTCTGCTCGTTAACTCATGGAACCGTGTCTAGACACTGCTTCCATGCGACGCGATCTTTCCAAGTGCTTTGCGACAGCAGGTCAACAATCAATACTGACTCCATAACGCCTTTCGTAAAGATCCGAAATACAACAAACGTCGCGGTCTGATATTCTCCTTTCCAGGAAACCGCAGGGGAAAAAATGTCGTTCACATTCGTAGAAATAGTCTTGAGGGACGATAAATTTTTGGGGCTACCCCAGTGGCTTCACCGAGTGCCCCCCGAGTCGAGGATTGTGAGAAAGAGATGGAAGAAAATCAAGATATCGAAAGAAAGAAAGAAAGAAAGAAAAGGCTGCGAAAGTTTTCGGACGTCTTCGGGTTAAGTATCTCAGCGACGACCACCGCGACCGACAATTTCGCCAGCTCGGAGAAGCGCATCCATGCCGTCGAGATTTCGGCGAGTGTTTCTGCTCCCCGGCCGTGGCATGGTCTCCGGCCGTGGCATGGTCTCGTCTGATGTCATGACAACGTCGCCGTCACCCATCTGTTCGACTCTCATGTGCTGAAACGGCGATGAATCCGATTGAAAGCCTTGAGGTCACATTAGTCCTATGTCTCTGCAACTTCGGTGTGCTCAGGGACGGTATGTACCATATCCGCTCATGCCATGAGCAAGTCCATGGGAAACCTGTGGTCTACCCGCAACGCCCGCCATCATTGGGTTCATATGTCTCTCGAAGCCCGGAACCTGGGCAGCTGTTCGATCCGACAGAAGGGCATGGATTGGCAGAGATCCTTCGCCGTGAGGTCGTCCAAAACTGCCGGCTGAGCTGCTCGACATATTCGACGAGGATTCGTGTCGCAATGTCGGATGGCCGACGCGGGCGCCTGGCAACACCGAGGCCGTGTCCAGCGCCGGTCGTCCAGAACCACCGCTTGGCTGGCTCGTAATGCCTTGCCTTGCGTCCAGCATATCGGATAAAGACGGCAGCAGTTGCGGGAGCGTTGCTTCGTTGCGGTTTTTCCCTCGTGCGGAGGATAATTGCCGCGAGTGACGGTGTCGAGACTCAGTTGGACTTCCGCCGTCAAATTGCATAGTTCGTGGGGAGAGTCCGGACTCATCAAAGGACAATTGTGTCGACATCGGGGTTTGGGCCGTGGAGGAATACTGTGATCCAGCCATGGAGGCAGTCGAATCCATACGTTCTCTCCGCGTAGGCGGGGGCTCGCTACCACGGAGGTGTTCGCTGCTATTGCCGCTGCCGCTGCCGCTGCTGCTGTTCGAATTCGCAGTATGTGGTGTCGCGCTGCTACTCGTGCTCCCGTGGCGTAATCTGGCGGGCTCGGCTTTGCTGCGTCTGGAGGGTTCCTGGCCTGTGAGATGAAGCCAGTCAGCTTTGAGGGACACAGGAGCTTCGTCAACTTTAGGCATTCGAAGGCGACTCACCTTTCTGCGATTTGGCCTGTTTTTCCTTGAATTCTTGGAGATACTCGGCATATTCGCGGAACTCAGGCGTCTTCTTGTATAATGCCAGCTCTGCATGGTATTTCTCTTTGGCTGTGTTGGCCTCTGTCTCGAACTTCTCCTTCTCACCAGGGTCAAGACTTTGCCAATGTTCCCCAACAAGCTTGGCTATTTCCGTAAAGGTGAGAGTATCCGTCTTCAAGTCCTCTCTCATTTCTGTCAAGTACCACCCGTTAGACTGCCGTTCCCAGGAAATGTGCAGCGTGGCAGGCGTGGAAACTTACTGTTGGAGAAGAGAACGTACGCAGAAGGCGGTCGCTCAGGAGCATGCTCATCAGGCTATGTACCCATGTCAACCGGCAAGGCTCCAGACAGGCCTCGATGTCGATTACTCACCTTGGGATGGCGTCGGTATTTTCGCTTTTGAACACCACCGGGGTGCTCAGCAGGCACGTCAGGTCGTGATGTTTCCCGCCGTGGCGACTCCCTCTTCGGTGCCTCGGTGGCGGCTTTCGACGACGGTCCCAGGGACACGCTCGACGCTAAGCCTCTGTCATTGGCGATACGACGTTGCAATTTCTACGGCTGTCAGCAGCGATCTCGGACAGGATTTATTTTGGCGGTACAGCCGATTGGAAGCATACCCTGCGATGACCCAATTTCACACCAAGTGCGTCTCTGCCAGCAGTATTAGCAGTGGCCGGTGCGCTGAGTCCCAGAAATCTATCCGCCACTCACAAATCCGATTCCTGAATATCCAAAATGGTATCCCAAGCATCGAATCCCTGGTCGACGAAAGTATCAAGATACTGGGCCAGCCCCAAGTCATCAAAGATACCTTCCAGTTCTCGATTCATCCAGACCGATTTCCGTGGGATTAGATTTGGCGAGTTTTGTTGGTACGAGGGCTGGCAGAGTGCCGTCATGGACATCTAAGCGGACGCCTGACTACAGTGGCCAGGAAAATCGAGGATGTGCAAACAGCGTGCGGAGGCAGTGTCGAGCCAGGAAGGAAAGTGAGACGTGCGAAGAAATTTCTAGAAGAGGTCCCGCTGAGTCTTGGAATGGTGGTGTCGATTTCAACAGAAGCTGTCCATGGATGGCCGGACCGGGGAATAAGAGGCCGTTGACCAAACACATACGACGAATCTGATCAAGAAAACAAGTTTCGACCACTCTGTCGCCAGGCAAGACTTGGTTGGGGTGAAGACAGGAAGCGACGGGATCAGATTGGAGGCGCCGACACGAACGGGAAAAGCGGCCGATATAACGGATATTATGTCAAGGGCTTATGTGACACACAGACTCGACGACTAGGAACGATAGGAAATGGGACTGCAGGTCGAACGGAGGCCGGCGGGCTAGTGGGGAGGGACGAGGGAGGGCAATGATGCAAACAATGACGATGTGCGGGTACCACCGACTTGGACGCAATTGGGGGCAGTGACGGAGCCCGAGGGGTGGTTGCTGCTCCCAGATACCTTGCTCGATGTTTCAAGGCGAGGTGCTCTGATTTGCTTTGCTTTGCTTTGCTTGGCTCTGCGCTGTGCTTCGCTTTGCTTTGCTTTGCTCTGGCGTCCCGGGGGTTTCGTGGTGCCGGCAAATGGCTCGAGTTTATGGGCAAGGGCTGGCTGCCCGGTCCTGCGGGCGAGGCAGAGGATGACGACAGTGATCCGGTAATGGACCCGGCGGCGTGGTGCGCTCTCTCGACTCGTTTCTCTGGCTGTCTACAGCGGGTATTGATTGGATTGTGGCGGCGAGCCAATGGAGCCCGAGGCAATCAATGCTCGACGGGATGGCAGGCTGGACAAGAAGACGTCACCGGAGAGAAGTTGGCCTTTCTGATGGGAAAGATGATGTTCTGGACAATGATGGATCTGGAAGGGGTGGGAGAAGGACGAGAGAAAGGGATGCATGAACATGGGAGAGGAAAGAGCCGACGTTGAAGAAGCCAGGCAGGCAAAGAAAGGTGCTTCTAACAAAGACGCCAACGCTCTGCCTGCTATGATTGAAAAAACGGTGCGATGATAACCAAGGCAAATATGACCTAGCCAACCCACTCAGAAGAAAGTCTGGGGTGGAGAGCACAGCAACGGAAGGAAAGCTCAGATTCGCTCTGGTTGCCATCCATCATGGATGATGGATGGATGGGAGAAGGAGGATGGATGATTTGCAAAAAAGAGGGCTGGGCGCACCCCCCTCCCCTCCCCCGGGGGGGGAGGCGTGCAGCTATCCGAGATACATGAGCTATACAACCGGTCTGTTCCTACCGACGTTGGCAGGTCGATGGGCAGAGAGCGCGCTAGCGGTAGTCCTTGCACACACACGCACACAGCCTCGTGCACAGCACGTTTTCTCTTTGCTTGGTGCGGTCTCCTTGGGAATATAAGAGAAAATTTCAAATGAATAAACGTACTTTATGGTCGCACACCTCCTGTCGCGTCCCCCATTGCAGAAGGGGAAGAAAGCGCAAAAAAAAAAAAAAGCGAACATCGGAAACATCCACTATGTGATTCCGATACCACGGATTGTCGCAGCGCCGAGGCAGTCCAGACAGATACAGCACGAAAGATGCTGGTCGATCCCTCACCCTCGGATGTCGCAGCGCGTGCGTAACTTTTTGGGATCACAAGAGGGGCAGTGAGGGTAAGATGGGAGAGCAAAAGAAAAGAGGCACGCAGCGTCAGCACCAGAGCGCAGAGGCATGGCAGTCTCGCGTTGCTCTCACGTCTCAATGTGGCCCTAGTTGATACCCTAGCATGCGACTCTCCAGTTCTCGCTTTCCCTTGTCTCGCTGGCTGGCCAAATGCTTTGTGCCTAATCCCGCGACCAGAAAGAAGCTGCAGCAAGCGTTCTTGCCGCGTGGTGGTGGATGCATCCTCAGGGCGGCGTAGAGTTGGATGGGGCCCAATTTTCCAATTTGTCCCAAGTGACGTGCGCTGCGGTCTCGAGATGATAATGTAACGCCCGCTGTTGGTCTGGTACCGGGACCAGAGGTGCTGCATACGCATCCCGGGAGCAGCGTCCTGCTCTCCCGTGGGCTCGGTCGATTATGTTGCGCCTCTTCTCTGCTCGCCCGATGACAGACGGTCAGGGCGATGTTGTAAATCGCCTTAGCGCGTCTAGCTCTTGCGAATGACGCATAGGGGGCACCTCCGAAATCCTTGTCAGAATGTCCGGCACTACCAGTGCATATTCGCGCTCGTCGATCGATCCATTCTCGTAGCAGCCACTGACGGTCAAAGAGAGCAAGCAGCTCCGTGAGAGTGCAGCTGAAGCCACGTCCAGCACGTCCCATAGTAGTGCAGCCCCGACAGAGTTCTGGTCCTGTGATGGCTTGTCATGTCACAATCTCACGATCGAGGAAGATCGCATGCCTGACGAACTACGCAAGGGCATGCAGATGACCGATAAAGTGCCGGCGGGGGGGCACGTAAAGCGAACCAGAAAAAATTGAAAAAAAAATCAATGTGCATGTGCAAATTGAGGGGAGTGAGGCTTTCGCATATCGATTTCTAGACATCGGTAGCTTTCAGTCGATTTGCCGTCGGGCTTGCGGGCATACCCATAGCGGCGTCATGCAGCGTCCCCGGGAAAACCCTGGGTTGGTGCTCCATGTACTCACAAATGGCAGGTCGACCATTTCGTACCAGACGTGAACCATGCTTATAATAGTGACAAGAGCATGAGTCTTGCTTGCCGTACGGGCCTTCTTCACCCCCAACTGGCAACTCATACCATCGGTCGATGCCTCTAGTGCCCGTGAATGACAGACGGTCGACGCGGATGTGTCTCGCGGGCTGGCTGGAAGCTTCCGAATTCAAGTGGTCGCGAGTTTGCCTAGTCTAGGCATGAGACGCATTAAGCCAGTGTGCGATACGGTTCAGGTGAATAGGGCAGTCGGGGCACTTCATCGTCTTGGCATTGCTGGGAAGGATTATTCAGGTCTAGCTCCCAACGCATCCGTGTGAGAAATCAAAGATGGCTGGTACACTTTCCGATGTTTGGCAACTTGGAGAATCGTGATCCGGCTAGAATGATCTACACAACGCATGGTGTGGTGCAAATGTGGATAGAGCGCGCGAGACACAGAGAGGAGTACCTGCGAAGAACCTGGCGGTTTCTGACGGTCAGCCGTGGCGGATTTGGGGGCAAACGCTCACGATGCCATGACAGAACTGCTGACCGAGCTGCGTCGAGCATAGTAGGGCTGCCCTGTCGGTTGGCCCTTTGACCATGCGGGATGGGAGGGGCACGCCGGCCATCATCCCATGCCTGCCGTTGCACCGCCTTGAAAAGCAAAAGGGCCCATCTGTACTCCGTATGTAGAAGTGTCACGACATGAATCGGTCGGTTTGGCTTGTAGGACAGGCTGCTCAGGTCGGCTGCCTGGATAGGGAAGGAATCTCGATCTCGCGGCCCGCTGGCGACGCGGATTGGCTCGGATGCGGTGGTAGGTTTATCCGAGAGACTTGGTGTGGTGGGGCCATGAGCTTGTTCACGAGAGAATGAGAAAATGGGCACTTGGTCAGAATGGTAGCTCTACCCCCAGGGGGTGGGGTGTTATCGAGAACCCGATCGAGGCAGATTGCCTACGCTTTTCAGCATCGACGATTGCCTGTTGATCGAAAAGCGCATCGCCAAATGGGCAGCCGCATGGCCAAAATGTCAAAACCCCTTCTTCGCGCATTCTTCGGTGCGCGCAACGACTACGTAATTAAGCCCAGTCTGTGCCACCACAAGAGACAAGCGTCGGCAAGGGGCTCCGGGCGCCCAAAGCCCATGGACATTGTTGCAGGTTTGTGATATCAATGACATCGCAAAAACGGTTCCTTAGCCGCAGACTGCGATGCCATCGAGCCGTCCTCCGCAACCTCAACAGCGCTAGAGCGAGCATAGATTACCCAAGACGAACGACCGGTGCAAGCTGCAGAACGATGCGAGGGCCAATGTATTCCCT
The DNA here is from genome assembly GCA_030780645.1 of Aschersonia sp. MBC 508. Classification (NCBI taxonomy): domain Eukaryota; kingdom Fungi; phylum Ascomycota; class Sordariomycetes; order Hypocreales; family Clavicipitaceae; genus Aschersonia; species Aschersonia sp. MBC 508. Next base: position 7,179 of record JAPFUF010000903.1, read on the forward strand.
TGATGCTTTGGTGTTTGACATGATGATCTAGAGCCAGAAAGCCAAGACTTTTTTGTCATGCAGCTCTGCCATGCTACTGTAGTCTGACGACATCGAATTTCTTCAGGTTGAGTATCGCTGTCGCATCAGTTCATGTGGCTGGCTGACGGAAATCTTGCACTCCTCTGAGCCGGCGTTTGACCATTCCAGATGTAGCATCATCGTCTCGAATCGACCTGCAATTATCAATCTGCAATGAGCCGCCCGACGAATGGGTTTCCCGCGGGGCGGTTTTCGATAGCGGCCCTTGCACGCATGTTTCCCTCTGTCTACTTCCCACTTTTCCTGCGTGTCTTGGAATGCCGCTGGTGCCGTTCTGGAGAGCGGGCTAGAAGTCCAATTCTAGTGGCTGTCACGAAAATCAAAATAGAAATTGGACCGCAACACAGCTAAGAAAGTGATTCAAGTCAAGAGCCGCGATCGAAAGACCCTCGCACGCTGCTGGCCAAGGGGTCATTTCCATATTGGCTTATCACCCAAATGGATCCCATCAACCAGCTTCTTGTCCAGGTACCTTAGGCGTACATACAGGTTCACTGTGAGCAAATATGCCGTACTTTGTATATATGGACCCGGCGGATATCTTGCTCGTCATTCGAGAAGGGCAGGAACTGATGCAATTCGAACCAGGTATATTGAGCAACCTCTTGAGTATGCCCATGTGCACCCACGACCACAGTTCGAGCCCTGTAACGCGTGGAGTCATGCCATGCGAGGTGCCTTAGTTATGGCATCCTTCGGAATTTGTTAGGAAAGGGGAAGGGTTAAGAGAGTGGGCGGGGGACTGCGTTTCCACTCATCAGGCCACATTGAGCATCATGGGACGGGATTCCTCTAGGTGTACTCCGTAATACGGTTGGCCGAGCTGGTGTGAAACGTATTGGGGGAAATCTCGATCGGGCTCCGTCCTGGCCAGATGGTCGCGCGAAACGGAGATCGAGCAAGCCCAAGGTCAGCAAATGGGCAGTGGCAGCATGGCAAGGAGGAGGAAAGAATAGAATGTCAAAAAAAAAACATCAAGAGGAGGGGGGGCCACGAATTGTGCATATGGCGCCTCTGCACATTACGTATATTCGTCAGATCTCATCACTCAAAGCTCGATGACGGCCGATTTGTCGAGTTCGCGTGACGGAGCGTGTTGGCTGCATGACGGTGGGGGAGGGTGGGAAAAAATAGGCAGTTGCGCCCAGGCCAGGAAACCGTGCGTTTCCTGTGCTAGCAAAACGGCTCCCCTCCTACTCTCTTTCCTTGTCACTGGCGACGATCGTACTCGTTTTCCTTTATTTCCGAGAGCACATGGGACAAAAAGGGCATGGTTTAATCAACGTTTGCCGAAGTGGTTCTGGCGACTCAGTCGTATCCTCTTTTTTTTCCGTCGAGCTCATAAAAGGCAGGAAAGATGGGCAGATTTTGCGTCAAGTGGCAGGAAGGTTGCCAGGTGACTGCCAGTTGGCAAGGGCCGTTGGCGGCCGCTCTCCGTGCTCCTTGCTCTTTCCATTTTTACCTGAGGATCTGTCCAAGAAGGAGAGTGGAAGAGGAGGGGGGAAGGAGGGACAGGGCCAACAGAGGGAGGGAGTCGAGGATCTCGATCCAGATCCCAGTACGCAAATTTCGAAATTCCCAATCGTCTGAAATGCCGGAATTGCAAAAACTCGTTGTCCACGACCGCTTTTTTCCACATTGTATTCTTGGCCTTTTTTGTTTTCTTCCCTACCCTGGTCGGTGATACAAGAGGGAAACTGGCCACCTGCGTAAGCGCACCCACTTTGTGATGTGTCCTGCAGGACCCGATACAAGGCCTTTCCCCTTTCCCCCCCTCTTCCGCACGCCTTTTACGACGTGTATCTTGCATTTCGTAATGGTAAATGGCAAGCTCCCCCGCAACTTCACAGCCGAATTGTCCGTGCGAATGGGGACACAGGGAAGCATGGAGCCTCCGAATACAGACGAGCGCCTCTTTTGAAAATTCTCCGCCCCAGATGTTGGTGCACCGGCTGGCCAACACATATCGACCGGGTTCATCAGTCCAGGGATTTCAGGCCGTCTCTTGCCGTGCACAGGATAATCTGGGTAGACAACGGTGCGCGGGTGCCCCAGCGACCATCATACCTCCCTCCGACCAATTGTCTGCACTGCCGTCCGTGGTCGCCGACTATTGCGACGCTGAAATATGGCTTATCGTAACTCGCGAAGCTAGAAAGGTTATTTGTACAAATGTCGTGTCTATACTTGGTAGGAGTACTCGACAGTCATTTGACCATCACATATCTCGCGCCCTTGTTCTAGTGCCACGATGGAATGCCGTCTGGAACAAGTTGCCGCGCGATTGAGACCGTGTTTACTTTTTTTCACTGCACTCCGCGCTTGTAGAAAACTGTGTACGCCGCCAACATGGGCGGTTGCGAGTGGTCGCTCGCGAGGCAGGAGAAGTGCGAGATATGACACGTCCAGCGATTGGTGGTCCAGTGCCTCTGCGTCACCTCTGGAAGAATAACCCGAGGACTTACGTACGTGATTCTCATGAAAAGGCTGGCCTATCTCTCACATTTTAGTCACAGCGAACCATGATGCACATGGCTCCGTAACTGGGGGCCCAGACGCCGGTTTCAACTTGATCATTATGGCAGCACTTTTCCAGTCGAAACTGATCAACATGCTGAATTTGGCCCGTCATGCGTGCCGTAATGATTCTAAATGCCCATGTCGTATGCACCACGTCATATTCCGCATCGAAGCAGAAGTAGAAGAAAAAGAAAGCCTAAATAAGTTTGCCGACGACGTGC
>JAPFUF010000905.1:0-65407 GCA_030780645.1 Aschersonia sp. MBC 508
TCTTATTTCTATTTTCCTTTTCATTCCTTTCCTTGGCTTCGCTTTCTTTCAATTTCTTGACCTTTCTGTACCATCTTTCTGTCCCCCTTCTTCCTCTTCATCGGGCAATGCGGTTCATCTCTGTCGTCTGATATGAGGACGGGCACAGACTGACCCGCTCGCAGGGAACCCAGCCACCGTGGACAGACGGGTCTACTTGAACACGATGCTCTCCGTGCAGGTCGTCGCGCCGAGACTGCAGGAGAGAAAGCTGTGCCAGGCCATGGCGCTGATTGATGAGCTGGTCAAAGCAGACGGAGCGGCCAGGAAAAGTGCCAAGCTTTGATGGCACGGCGAATTCGATACCACCTATGCGACTTTCTGTGCAAGGAGATCATTGATCCTTGGAGAATATCGACGAGCAATTCAGTCAGAAGGAACTGGTATGCACCTTGTTCGAAGCATCATTGCACAGGCGTCCATTGTGTACGTGATGCTCAGCAACATGGCACAGTGACTGCCTAGTGCCGCGATTCGGCACGCGGCGAGCGATCCGTCCTTTCCTCGAGATCCTCGGAAGCGGCTCTGATTGCGCCTGCATGCAACCCTCATGGCCATTTTCTCTTGGATCCGGAGATGGGCAGATTTCTCTCCAAGTATACGGACAATACTGAATTATCTGATGCTGGGTCGCAGTAGACCGCTGTGATATTGATTGACGCTTCAATTGGTTCCTCAAGATTATACGGACAACACTGAAACATCCGATGCTGGATCGCAGTGGACCACCGCGATATTGGCTGACGCTTCAATTGGTTCCTCGAGATTTTTCTCGTAGTTGCTCTTGCTACATGGATTTACGACCACACTCGAAGTGCCTTGTAATTATTCCCCGCATGCTAGGCAGGGGTCCTTTCCCCGATATGCATGCAGCAAAGGGGCACAGAATTGCACGGTGCAGAATACGGACTGGTGTCATGCAGCTTGAGAGCTTGCCGATCCGAGCCGCCGGATGCTGTTCCTTCCGTATGTACAATGTAAGCACTTCACGTGGCCATCAGCGTCTCATTCGAGACGGAGCAGTGTACTCGGCTCATTTACCCCCGCGCACCGTCGCCAAAGAACCCGCATTGGGATGACATTATGGGACATGGTCAGTCATAGCTTCTTGACTCCTGCGCCGAGCTCTCGCCGCGTTCGCTGCGGACAAGCGAGGCGCAATCATCATTAAACCAATGTCCAGGGGAGCCTTGGATGTCGAAAGCACAATTAGTTCTATTCTAGCAGGCGTGTCTGATTCCCCGGTGCTGTGCCATCAGTAGCCAATATTGCATCTCAAGTTTTTGGGCCGCAGTATTCGCCGTCGTCAAGTACACAAACGCCTCCGACTACCTAGACAGCTGCAAGCCCAAAGCCAACGCGGGACATTGCGGTCTCGTAGTAATGTGTCTGCTCCGGAGATGACGAGATCACAAACACCGTCATTGTGGTGGCCGTCTTACGAGTTCCCATGTCTCAAATCAGGCGGGTGCGGTGGTCTCAGCCACGCGTGTTTGCAGTGTCATGGAGACTGCCTCACTCGAGGAATGTGCTCATGAAACGTGGGCATCACACACAAACACGATTGGCGTCCGCTTCACACGCAAACAACGGAGGAAACACAGATGACTTCAAAGTGGCATCTTGCCAGCCGCGCGAATTTTCCATTTTTAATCAAGGATCTTCGACCAATGACATGGCTCGCGCCTCGCCACGCCGCCCAGCAGAAGCAGGGTTCTGGATGATGTTTGCGCTCAACGCCTCGTCCGGTCTGATCTGAAACGATCTGTACAGAGAATGGGGACGCCTTGCGAACAGCAGACGTCACTGCGGCCCTGGATCAAGCTGCAGCCCTCGCGCTGAGATTGCAAGCGCCTGCGCATCCGAGGCCAAGGGCTTGTATGACAAAGTCCTCGTGACCATCATTTGACACTATTCAATTTCAAAACTGCGCAGCAGACTCGGCGTAAGGGCAGTCAGTGCCTCGCCGGGGAGGGGTGGGAAGCCAGCCAAGAACTAGATAGCACCGGCTTGGCCAACTTTTCCAGGGATGCACCTTTCTGGTCACGATCCAGCAGGCCATTGTTGATTTCAATGTTTCAACGGGTGCATTGGCGGGACGTGTCGGCCCAAACACTTTCCGGCGCCACGTCGATATTGGGATGCCGTACTTCCCTCACGAGGTTGCAGAGCGGAGGGCGTACGCATCCATGCCAAATTCAAGTGCGTTCGAGGGAGGGGACACAAGAACCGTCCTCGCATTGACCGCACTCATGCTTCGGATAGGAAATTGCCACCTGCTCACTCGATTGCTTGGCCTGACCAGGCTAGGCCGAAGGGGTTCGCCCAGTGGACACTTCCGCAGATCACAAATTAGGATTCGGAGGCTGCGGGCAGATGTTCTCGGTCTCTCAACCCAAGTTGCCAAAGAAGGGGAGGGGAGGGGGGGAAAAACAACAACATTTGGGACCGCAAGAGGGCAACATGGGCCATTCCACCACCCAGGTCGTACAAGGGATTACCAAATACCTTGACGGTGATTGGCCGCCATCTGTCCTAGACAGGTGACAGCGCCCCCAGAGTGACAGCAGCCGGATTGTCCTAGCTCTCGGAAGACGCGCGATCCGGTCCCCACTGTGGTCATGGTAAGCTTTCAACTCGCAGAGCTAAAGTGAGGATGCTTGCTAAAGCGGAGCCGATGATTGGCCGGCCCCTGGCAGCTCTACCTTTCTGCGAGCTTGTGTGGGGAAAGACTGACGACGGTATGTCGCCGAGGCGGAGCGGAAGTCGGACGTTTGCTTTATTGAAACGAAAGCCCTTTTTTTTTTTTTTTTCCGGACGCGGCCTTTGGACGTTTATTGAAACGGGATGCTGCCGGCCGCGGGAAGAATTGACTGGGGTCACAGGCAGAACAAGAAAAGACGACGAAGCTGGGTTTCCCCCCCCTAAAGGCCTGTCTCGACGCCCGCACTTCCGTCCAGGTAAAGCTTCTCTAGCCCGAAAGGAAGAAAAAAAAAGACAACGCAGCCCGAGAACTTTCCAAAGGCGTCTTGTGCGTGGGTGAGTGGAGACGGCGTTTTAATCCTGTCCAGATTGTCGCCGAGCCGGAGGAGGGAAAACAGAAAGCAAGCTCTCTGTCAAGCCTCGATTTCAGAGGAGGCCCATGCCCCCCCAAACTGCCCATGGTAGAGATGCCTGACGATGTCATCATAGATGGCCCAGCAGAGGAGAGAATTGGGCCAGACCCTTGTTCGAATGCAGAATCCCTGCTCCGCATCGGGCTGAGTATTGCGACTCTGGAACCACCTGGGGCGCAAAAATGGAACGAGACTGAATCTCGACATGCAAGAAACGGAATCAGACAGAGGCATATTGTACATATGTTCCTTTGTTTTGTTTTGTCCAAACAGTAGGGTCTCATGTCTTTCCCTGTCTTACTGCCAACGCATGCTCGTCCCCGGCTCCGCAACAACGGTTTTGGCAGGTAAGCCAGAATCCAACGCGCCGGCAAGACATTTCCAAAGCGGTGTTTGTCGAGGACATTCATTCCAAATGGGGCTGAAAAGCCACACACTCCACGCCAAGCTGCTTTCCCTTCCCCTTCGATCGGCCAGGCCAGCATGTACGTATTGTACGTACCGTACTCGGTCTCTCTTTCTTGATGCCGTTGCGGGCGCGACGCGCGCAGGGTTTTTGTCTTTGTCTACATGCCAGCCTTGGACACGAAGGCTAAAAAAGAAAGGCCCCCCCAGTACAACACTGCTGTTTGGCCCTATGCCTCAATCTGGCAAGCCTCGAGCTGTCTGCTCTCTTTGCTCCGAGTACATTGGACTTGGGCTCCTAACGACACGCTGAGCCCTGTTGCTGGTATCGTGTACCGGTCCCGCCGCCAAGATCGTCGCGCTGCCTTGGAGCACAGATGTGAGAGAAAAGGTTGTCTTCTCTTTGTAAATGCTTTGCTGCTGTGTGACCCCCCCCGGCTCCAATTTCCCCGGAGTGTCTCCCATCCGGCACCTCATTACCGGCCAAGACAACAGACGCCCACGCCCATGCCCACGCCCACGCCCACGCGCACCCCCCCCCTCGTAAAGATGCTTTCGAGAGTTGGAACGCCTCTTCATCATCAATAAGTCTGCCCAGCTCTCCTGTCTGCTTGTGTCTGTGAACTCTGTCTTCTCTTTCCCCCTCTTTTCCATTCTTCTCCTCGGCAAAATCGACTCGAGGATCTATATTCACCTCTTCCTTCCCACTAGATACCCTCTGCTTCTTCTTTTCTAGCTTTATATCATAGTCCACCTTCGAACGCAGCATCAGGTTATACTTCACCTCACCATGCATTTCAGCAAAGTCGTCCTGGCTGTTGCCGCTGGCACAGTCGTCAACGCCCAGCGTCCCCAGAACACGTCCATCTGCGACTACTACACCACGGCCCTGCTCAAGAACAACACCGCCTCGAACCAGGCCACCCTGCTGACACTGCTCGTCAACACCGTCGTGATTGGCAACTGTGAGTTGTGTGACACATGCACAGGCGTTGTCTGTGGCCTCTTTCCCCCCCCCCGGAGTCGTCACTTACACGAGAAATGATCGCAGATACCATGCCCAATGTTGGCGTCAGCGTGCCCGGCATTCTTGCCCCGGGCACAAGCGACAACAAGTCGGTCAACCTGGCGCCCTACTTTAACGGAATGCTGGCCTCGACCAACACCGGCAAGGACAAGGGCGAGTCGGTCAACTTCCTCGACGGCGGCGGTGCCGATCCCCTCAAGATGAACAAGCCCGCCAACGACAACACCAGCAAACAATAGTGAGTGTGGGCAGCCAACTTGAGAAAACTACACACTGGCGGTTTTTTTTGGGTGACTGACATGGGGATTTCGCGCGGCCCGAACAGCTTCCTGCTCACCCACTTGTACCAATTCTTTGGCTCTCTGCTCGGCTGCTCCATGCAGGGCATGCCCGGCTTCGACGCCTACGGGGGCGATGCCTCCATGTACGAGGTAAGCAGGCACAGAAGTGTCTTTACCCAGACTTTTCTTTTTCATTTTTCATTTTCATTTCTTCTTCAACTTTGGTGGAAGAAAGATGTTCGAGGTTCTGCTTCTTTTCATTTTCCCCAAATCAGTCTCGAACCACATTTGATACTTTTATTCTCTACTTTTTTTTTGCTGCTTTTTCCAGCAAAGCTGACCATATCACGAAAACTCCCAGGTTCACAAATTCATGGATCTCGGCAAGGCCGAAAACGACTACTTCATCATGCAGGTCGGCCTCGCGGCCGCCTCGTTCGGTGTTGCCAAGGACGACATCACGGCCGTGGCCACGTCGCTCAACACCGTCTTCAACCAGGCCTGCGCGCCGCCCGCCACCGCCATCAAGGCCCAGGGCGACCAGCTGCAGGCCATCTGCATCGACCAGAGCACCTGCCCCAAGGCCCAAAACGCCCAGTGCGACAAGTACGCCACCGTCCAGAAGCCCGTGAACGCGACGGGTGCGGCCGGCGGCAGCGGCAGCAGCAGCACCATGACGGCCACCACGTCGGGTTCGGCGACGGGCACGAGAACAGCTGGCGGGTCGGCGTCTACGTCTACGGGCGCTGCGGCTGCGAACGGTTACAGCTTTGCGGCTGCGGCTGCGGGCATGGCTGCTTTCTTGTTGTAAATACCCACATGAAGGAGCTCGTCTATGCACCATGGAGGGGAGACGGGTGTTTTGGATCGTGGAGGGCTTGCTGCCGGTATACGTCGCGCGCAATGGCAGAGACACGACTGCATCTGCAATTTCCGTGAATCGGCTGCGTGGGATCGGGCTGATGGAAGCAGATCTGGTGCTGCTCGTGTGAGCCCATGTAATATTACCAAGAGACGTAATGACTCAAAGTTATTGCTGCCGTGGACAATGACCCTTTGACAGCAATCACGTGTGTATAAACCCAGTCTTTACCGCGATCAGTAGTTGTCATTTTGTCACCAATCTGTTGCCGAATCGAGCGAAATCGTCGCCATTCAGAGTCGGTTGACACAAATCATGGAATAAATCGAGCTGCATCAGCAGCTTGTCCCAGCAAGTGTGCAGGGAGTTGAGCCACAGTGTCGCCAGCACGACTGTCAAGTAAAACCAAGAAAGAACGTGGTGGACCAAGCCTGCGTGACGCTGTGAAGACTGTTGATGCAACATGAGAGCAGAGAATGTCACGGCATGGACGAGAGAAATCTTTCCAATGGCTGTAGCTCTCTTCCTTCACTTTCGAACTTACATGCAATTGACTTCACTAATCGCCACCTTCTCTTCTTCCACTGCCCCCGTGCACACAGGTGTCAGATATGTCCCATGCAACCTACTCTCTGCAGAGATACGCAACCCTGTCCGCTTTCGAAAGAGAAGCAGGCGAAGAGCAAAGTTGTAAGCACGACGTAGAAGGTCACTGTATGTGCGAAAGTGTGCGACATATTGATCGACGAGGGTGCAAAAGGAGATGAGTGCACCAGCCCAAGCGAACACGCAGCAGAAGAGGGAAACGGTTTCATTGCATGCAAGTGGATTTTGAATCGGGATTCTGTCCTGCGAAACTACGCAACGCGTTGACGCGAATACAGTGCATCCGTGAGGCATCTATATATCTAGATCCCGAGATCGGCGCGCCCTCTTTGTCCAGTATCCTGCTAAGCTCGCCGGGCCACTGCCCCAGCAAAATGAGCGTCGAGCCAACGAAAGTCCTTGTCTGCCAAAGGATCGACGGTGTTTGGATCCAGCTCGCCAGCCGCTGTAATGATACGTGATGAGTATAAAATATGAGGGCCACAGCCCGGCGTGACAACATGGAGAAAGAAGGAAGAATTTCGAAAGAATTACCTCTCGTCCCACGCAGTCAATATACCGAAAGGGGGGGGGAATAAATGTGAACCACGCTTCGCTATGCTCGCCACCTCCGCCGGACTTTGAAGCTGCGGACCCGCCACTTCTTCGTCTTGGTCTGGATGTCGGGTTCCGTCTCAACCACTACGGGGCTGCTTTCGTTGCTGCTGCCCGTGCTGCTTGAGCTTCCCCCACTGTCTATGCCGGTCTGAGTCCAGCCCAGGATCACTCCCAAACTACGGCTGGTCCCCTGCCCAGCCTGGTTCTGCATCAGTTCGCTCAGGTCGTGGCTCACACGCCGAGCGAATTCGAAACTGTAGAATTCAACGCCGTCCACCAGCTCGCTGGTGTAGACGGGGAGAGGGATGATGGAGAGTACGGGGACATCGGCCAAGGTACATCTCGAGAAGGGTGACAGCAGCTCTGCACCAAGAGGGTTGATTGTCACAGTGTTTTCCATGTTTGCGGTGAGACCAGCAGGCGCTGACGTAGCAGAGGCGCCCTTCCGGCCCGTCTGCGCATGGCGGATGGCCGGAGTATAGTGAGGGAGCTGGACGCCCGAAAATTCGTCGAGGTGTCGCAATCTGTCTGCCAAGGTCGTGTTGGCGGACAGGAGCCTCATCATTCGCCGCTCGAGCCCCACTTTACTATTTTGTGCGTCGGATTCGCCTGGACTGTAACATCAATTCGAGTTAGCAGAAGCGCTTCCCCAGTTTTTTTTTTCATTTCCTTCTCTGGTTTGCGGGCAATTCCCGCCTTGCCCCTTCGGCCGATTGGCTTCCTTGGCATCTGCACTCCATACCTGCAGGGTTGGAGCCGCTGCCAAGAGATCTTCCAAAGTGGCCCGGGACAAGGAAGGGCCTCGTATTCGCGACGACTGTTGACGTGTGCAAGAGCGGCAAAGATTTCCGACTTACCATTTCAAGATCGTCATCATCAATGTCATGGACAAGTTGTGCCACCGGAGACGCGAACAAAGGGCCCTGACCAGCTTCTCGTGCGCAGGCGGACCACCATTATCCGCTCCCTCAGATGGCGGAGTCGCCAAGCCCTTCTCGTCCAGGTTCAATTCGTCACAAACGCTTTGCAGGTCGGAAACGGCAAGCACCGTGTCGGTCAGAGTCGCAATGAGATAATCGGCTTTGATCCACGACCCGCGCTCGGGAAACGGTAATTGACCCGATTCAACCAGGGAAAACGTCTTGTACAGGATGTGCACCGTCGACCGACATTGCTTGACCTCCTGCAGGACTTGCGCCAGGACGGACTTGGCTTTCCTTGCCGGCGCTTCGAGGTCCCAGAGCGCATCAATGATCTTGCCGCCCACTGCCAACAGGCCAATGATGGCCGTCGTGACGGACAGGTTCTCCCGTGGAAGCTGAGTATTCGACGCCATTGCCCGCAGCAAGCCGGGTGTCGTTTGGTTCAGGCTGTACGCTGCCTCCACTCCTGGTGTACGCTTACTCTGAGGCGAGCTCAACGGTACACCTCGACGGGCTCCTTCAGCATGCAGAGAGGTCCTTTGTGAGGGGATGGGGAAGTCTGAGGGCGCCGAGAGCAGCGGCGCAGAGCTCCACCTGTCGTGACGTCCTCGCTCGCAAGGTGAGGCTCGATTGATCGGTTGTTGCCGCTAGGTGGGCTTCGCGGAGTGGTGATTCCGCAATCGTTGTGTGCGCACCAAACCTCCTAGCACACTGTCCTCCTGCCTCTCTCTCACGGGTGAATTCGGCTGTTCTCAATTGCTTGATGTATTGTTCATGTCATATTGCGCTTCCGGCTAGACCAGGACGAAGGACTCACGGAGTCGGGATGTCGCGGTGTGTTTTGTGTAGGAAAAGAACAAAAGGCTGCCAACGGTGGACGAAGAAGACAGGCAGTACAGGTTCGCCGGTCCAAGGAAAATGAAAAGACGTCAAGCGCATTTTGAAATACGTGGGCACGATTCCATTCTAAGGGGCTTGAAACAGGCAGTTTTGGATCGGCTAAACGGCACACGAGGGAACTGGCAGGCGGATAGTCGGCAGCGGCTCCGCTTTTCTCAGGCCCTGTGTCTTGCAACATGACCAACTGCTCACGGCAGGGCTGGGCAGTTGGCTGGCTGGCTGGCAATTTGGTGTGGCACTGGCGGGCAGGCGGCGGCGGCGGCCGTGGACGGAGCGAGCAACAGGAAGGCAGGCCCCCGGTCAAGGCGATTGCTTCCTTCCGACGCGCACACATTTGCCATCTACGTTTGCGAGTCTTTCGCTTCCCGTCACCTCCTCGGTCGTCACACACCACACGACTCCTTCTGCCGCAGATCAGCGCGAGCAAGGCAAAAACCGTGTGTCCCCATGCGCTCCGAACCGTCTCGTCCGTCCGCCCAGTGTGGCCCTTCTCTTGCGGCGGATTTATTTTAGTCTCAGCCCGCTCGGCTAGCCGTGCCGACGAGCCACCACCGTGGACGAGGCGACACCGAATGGCTCCCTGATGGACGCTCGCTCGGCATCTTGTCCGATGCATCGTGGGCGTGACGTCCTGCCTTCCAATGTCTCGAGTCCGTCGTCGACATGACCTCACGGCAATTACCCAAAGAGATTGCATCAACCGCCCGGCAGCCCGGCCGAGACCACCCAGAAAGGATTGCCTTGGAGGCGGCCCTACACCTTTTCCTTGGTGGACATCTGAGCACAACCAAGGTCATATGAAACCCGAGGATGGGTGAAACGCCAAGCACCCCAGGAGCCCACCCTTGTCCGCCATCCCGGTCTGTACGTATGTACATCCACACCTTTACTGCGGGTGTGCGTCCGAGGTCCCGGCTTGTGAATATGCAAGCACTCGGGTCGGAAGCCAACCAATTGCGCAGCATGCCGTCACTGATATTGCCCTACCGGTCGCATCGTGCACCAGTCAACCCTTGTTTTTTGTTCAGCTAGGTAGGTACACGCGTATGCATTTTCAGCTCTGGACACACGTCGTAGCTCTCATCGCCCGTTGGCCTATCGATGGACTTCAGCTGGTGAGAGAGGCGCAGGTCGTGAGTACATAGATCAATGCATCATGTAGTGTTCACACACAGACGTCATCCATCTGGGATGCCAAACGGTGAGGGGAAGTGTGCCCGAATACCGTGACGTCCTGTCGGGCGTCTCGGCGGGCTCTCGGAGAGAGCATGCCGTCGTTTGGTGGTGTCGCGTAAAGGCGCCCAGCACACATGCAATCTAACCAGTGATCGCGTTCTCGCGCGCGGGACTCGCACGGAGGATCAGCCCTTTCGCGACCGAACCAGAGAGCGTGAGGAATCACATCCTAAGCGGCTCGATAAATTGTCATTGTGTGATCGGCGCAAGTAGTGAACGCGCTTGCACCGCCCGCTGCGTGAAACCTGCTCTGTGTGACGGCAAAGATAGCCTGTCCGATCCCGTTCTTTGCATTTTTTTTTGTGAATGCTCACACAGATAACTGTGGCGAGAAGAGCGCATAGCTCAAGCATGCAGGATGCGTGTCCCTTCGTCATGCTCCCCCTCATGTGCCTCGATTCAGAGCAGGGTCATCGGCCGTCGACTTGAGCACATCCAGGTTAGTGCCGGCAACCGAGTGGCGCATCAGCAGCCGTTCTCCCCGCGTCATTTCCGGCTTGGCCCACGAGACCCATCTCCTGTTTTCATGCGGCCCTTTTTGGGGGTCGAACGGCATTGCCCAAGGCAATTCGGCTGATCCGGCACATCAATATCCAATCTTGATTCCAATGTACGGCTAGTCATCGTCCTTGTCTGGGTGCCACCCGAGACCAGGTAGGCCCTTGGAATTGAGGCTCAACGACCCACGTTGCATGAACGCATCGTGGCCACCGCTGCCCGATTTGAGACTGCTGTTTGTTGTCGACGTCCTACTGGCCTCAGGCACGGACAGCTGTGTTTTCCCATATTCTGGCCAAAAGCAGCATGGATTTGGGATCTCTCGGATGGCCAGACGAAAGATTCTTGATAAACCGGATGTGCAATCTGGACCAGTACAACGAACAATGAGTCTAGAAATCGGGCATCTCCATCTGGGAGCGGACATATCATCGAGGCAAGCTCGAGTTTAGAAATCGTTGCATTTTTTTTGTAACGGACCTGCGACGTTCTCGATCAGGTCAGCGGATGACGACCACTTGGCGCTGCTTACGGCTGTCTGTCTACCTGGTTTCCCTCGTCTCCTTGACTGTCAGCTTGACCTCCCTCGTCCTCCAGCTGACGCAACTCGCCCGTGCAATACCCCTCCGAGCAGCTATGAAATCGCTCACCCGGAATTTGACGCTCATGAATCCGAGTCATCTAGTTTTCGCTCATACATCGAGAAAGTTGCCCATCGCGCAGTCCCATTGCGTGGTGAGAACCGGCCCGAGGGCTGATTGGGTATACGCTGACAGTGAGCCTACGCTGAGCCGATTTATCCAGTGCCAGAAATGCGCGGCACTTTGTCATGAGATGCTCCGCCTCGATCGTGCATACGGGGGGATGTGACACCACCAGGAAAAGCCTGGATTCGATCTCGGTATCAGGAAAACGCATCCAATGTCTCCCTTGCAACCCAAGGCGATGGGCGTTTGGCAGGCCATATACTCACGTGTCAGACAATCGCCGCCTTTAATGCAACCGCACGGAAGGATGTGACCTTGTTTCCCTCCGAAAGACCCCATTTTCTGATGCTCGGAGTAAACGCCCCCCCCCCCCCCCCCTTCACTACTTCAACAGTGTCTTCAAAACCCTTGCAGACGAATTGAGGACTGCTCCGTCCAGTCCAAAGGTAGGCACGTTGCCCAAGTTGCTCTTACTACGGGCCATTTTGCAGGCGATTGGCCACCACGAACAGCTGGCCGTGCTCTTGGGCCGCTCTGGCCTCATCTTTGAACTGTCTGGCGGCTGTGGAAGAGGTCCTCTCTGACATGAGAATCTTCTTTGACCGGCGGCAATGTTTGGACGGTTGGATGGATTTGATCGTGCAGACTTTCTCTTTTCCATCTGAACCCCCCCGGCCCATCCTTTGCTCTTTCTTTCTTCTTTCTTCTTCGTAAAGCTTCGATATACAAAGTGACATAGTGTTGCGGAGCTATTCAACAGCATGCGTGCACCCTGGCCGAGGACTGCGATTCAACTTGTACTGCGGCCGCGACGACATTCACCGACATGCCGGCCAAAGACTGCAAGAAAAGATACAAAAGCCGTTGTAATCCAAATGAAGCAAAGTTTGTACAGCTATGAGGCTGGGAAACACCGCTTTGGAAAGCTAAAAATGAGATGATACGATGCGTCCGCCTCTCGCTGGCGGCTAGGCATCCGCTGCTTTTGCTTAATGAACTTGTCCGCACGGACAGAAACGCATTTCCTGAAATGTCATCCGTCCAATTGCCCACGCTTTTTTCCGCCTTGCCCTTTTCCCCCACGCTTCAACCGCATGGCTATATACCGTATTGCCCAAAAAGCAGAAAGTTGTCAGCTTTGAATCGTGACGTTGATGATACATGGTCGGCGTGCAAAGAAGGAGAGGAAAAGCGAAACGGTAACCCATTCCCAAGAAAGAAATTCCTTTGTACCCAAGTGCAGTGATGGGTCCCGTTAGCGAAAATAAAGCCCTCGATCCATTATCAGCCTGCGACAGGACGGGGTGATTCCTCGTTTGATGTCGCCTAGTTTGTCCATTGATGATACGAAGCACGCAAACGTGCTCACGCGACGGAGCCAGCGGCACTGCTCGAGTGACGGGCTCGCTTGCGGCCACTGCTGGTAGCAGGGTGCATCTTGTCGGACTTTTCGCGCTTGAGCTTGTCGTCGAGCACGCGAGCTGGAAACATGGTGTCCACCGTCAGCAAGCCATGGCGACGGCGAACAACACCACCGGGGTACACGTCTGCGCTGCAACAAAACACAAAGGGCAAGAGGACAAGACGTACTGAGGACATCGTAGCCAAACTGAGGATACTCCAGGCACAAGCTCTTGAACTCGTCCTCGGCCTCTATCCGCAGGGTATGCGACCTCGTGGCCCAGAAGCTCGCAATCGGCGCGCGCACCTTGTTGTCGTCGCTGGTGGTGTGCGCGTAGACGTAGCGCGCGTACTCGATCTCGCCGCGGGCCGTCGAGTCGATGCAGTGGATCTTGGACGACGAGAGCTTCTTGAGGTCCGGGACGCCATACTTGTCGGCGAGGGTGTAGACGCGCGCGTGCTTCAGCAGGTGCACGCCCGAGTCGTCCACCTCGGGCATCTCCGGGTCCTTTTCGAGCGTGCGCTGGCCGGGGATCTTGCGAGGGAAGTACTCGGCTGTGTAGAGATATTCGAGGAACGAGCCCACTGCGTCGGCGTCTTCGGTGAGGAGCTCTATTTGGCGCGGCTAAGTGACCGTTGGAAAACCCCAAACCGGGAGAAGAGAACTTTTAGTCTTTTTTCTCGTCTCTTTTTTCTCATCCCTGTTCTTTTTATTTCTTTTCTTTTCATTTTATTTCATTTTTTTTTGGCTCTCCTTTTTCTGTTCTCTCTTCTCCTCTCTATCTATACCCATCTGTATCTCCAATGTCTTTCTTTTTTTGGTGCAGCTCTTGCAAGGGCAAGGAGGAAAAAGGAAAAAAGGTACTTACGCTTCCGTCATCGACGAATTGCCGACATATATCAGCAAAGTAGGGACTCTTTGCCAGCAAGCCCTGGTGCGCGGTCAGGAGGCTCTGCGAGTCGTCTTGTCCGACGACGAGCGTCACGATTGGCGAGGAGAGGTAGGCGAGGAAGCTCGTCCGCGTGGGCTGCTCCGCGGGAGCGTCGTCACCGTCCTTTACGGCATCGTCCGCTTCTGGAGCTCGCGTGAGGTCGCCGTCCTCGGCCATTTCGACGTCGTTGCCTGGTTGCGTAGACGCAGCATCGTCAATGACGACGGTGTCGGTGTCGTCCTGGGGCATGGCGAGCAATTTGAGGGCGAAAATGTACAATTACAGATGCCAAAAGAGCTTGAGCAGCGCGTGACTTGGAATGAGCTAGCTTGGCCGAGCTGATTGGGTCCGTGTGAGGGGATTCGTTTTCTCGAGTTTTGCGATGGCGCGCGCGCGCGCGCGCGACGAAGCCGCGACGAAGCCACCGAGCTCTCGTGACACGTGGAGCTACTTGCCGCATTCGGACAGTAGGTGGGTGGTGGCTTACCCCAGCCGGGCATTTTCGTTCAGGCGGAAAGCCTCATCCAACGTCGTGTAAGCCGCTGCAACGCAGTGAGTCTCCAGAGCAACGAGTGATTGTGTCGCTAGGGCCGCACGATTGATTCACCTTTCTCTGTGAGCAGTTCTATCGTGCAGCTCTTGGCACCTGACTGGAGCTCAGGTGTCAAGCGCTTGTGAGCACCTCTTGACAGCCGGCGTTAATGTTGGCAAGCCGCACCGCGCATTGTGAGTTGGGATTCAGAATCGAACAATGCCAGGCCGATGCTAGTCAGTCTCCGCTCGATCTTTTGACATCTTTGCACGGCGGTTAAATAGGTGCATCGTGCTGCTTCTGCGTATGCGTTTGCTCCCGTGTTTATGCTCCCCACCCAACTCACCTCTCACCTGAACCATCCTTTCACTTCTCCAACCAGCCCTTTGATCTCCTGGTGGACGTAACTCATTTGGGGAACTAGCGTTCATGGTTCTATTACTCAGCCTGCGGATCAGACGACATCTAACTCTACGCATCTCTCATCTCGCACCACCTTGACTTTACACTGTCAGCAGTCTTTGCAGTCGGAAGACAGCAAAGATGACTGAGCCGGATCACTTTTACTCTTCATTTCTCCAGTATACTGCTTTCGATGCTTCGGACGAGGACAAGGATCGAGTCTATAATGTCCTCATGCAAGACCCCGAGATCCCCCTCAATCACGGCAGCACCCGTTGGCAGCCATTCAATCGTGACTTCACCGACAAGCTCTGCGACGATCTCATCAAAAACACAGATCTATTAGTACGATTTCACAGATTTCCAACCATTGTCGGCGACGCCCCTGTCGGCATTCTTTTCCTCAAGACACTAAAAGATTTCGACATGGTGTATCACGGCTCCGCTGAGATTGGTGTAGTCATCAGCGCTTTCTATCGGGAAGAGGGATATGCCACTGAGGCCATCGAATGGGCACTACACTGGGCATTCCACATCGCCGGCCTTCATCGTGTCGAGGTCAAGTTTCCCGAGTGGAACGACGAAGCAAAGACATTCTTCAAAAGAATTGGGTTTCTGGAAGAAGGCCGCAGACGACAAGTTTTGTTCAGGGGTGACAAACTCTGGGACGAGGTGCATATGGGACTTTTGAAGGGTGAGTGGGCGTTGAGACGGCAGGGGGAAGCCCTTTCACTTCTTTGCAACCAAGGAGGTTGTTAGCCTGGAGCCTGTGGCCTGGAACCTACAGCCTGTCTCGGGCGCAGAATGCACCACCGTTGCACATTGGGCCGCTAGCAACCTTTGCTTCGAAGCAGACGATTCTGGTATCTGGGCTGGTGATTGCCTGGACATGACAGACGTGGAGCCCTGGGTTTTGGGTCATTGCTTTAATCAGGTGCTCGGCATGGCGCACGATCGCGAATTAGGAATGTCTTTGGCGGGATATGGAGAATGAGCGCAGGCAAATGCGTGGAGTTGAGACTTGCTCCATGATTCTCATGGTAACGCGTTACGAAATCATAGACAAGAGTACAAGTTTGCTAAACTACGCTGCCGTCTCAATCATTGAATCATTTTGCTAAACTACGCTGCCGTTTCAATCATTGAGTCATTTGAAAACCACATTCGCGGGCCATGAACGTCCGCAGAGCACTTTTAAGCGATTGCAGTGACAATCACCTGCCCCCCTATTATCGCACCCAGTGCTCAGCTGAAACCCTGTGGAATACAACCGTCCAAGACGAGGTCTGATACTGGAGCCTAGCATATGAGAGTCGCGACATCAGGGCACTCATTTTATTTCTGATTACTCACGATCGTCACCAGAGCTTCAACGTAGTTACTGAGCAACTCGAAACTGAAGCGTCTTGTTAAGCATCTGGGCAAGTATATTCGGGCTTTGATCCGCCAGCAGGACTGGACTGTCTGCTCTATTTGCCATCCATTCTGGGCCATTTTCCCTTCTCACATGGAGCGCAGGCAGGCCAAAACGCGATGCCCAAAGGTAGACTTGGGACAGGATAACTTTCACCTCACTGGTAGTATTCTCTCGCTGTGAAAGGTCCGAGTCACTCTGGCCTGCGATTCATTGCACAGCCATCCCGGCTGCGGCAGGTCCCTACCGGGGGTCGCCTGCGGCGGGCCGGCCTCGCTCCGCTTCGCTTGACAGTCGCATCGCCACGGCAGCTGCACCAACCAGCGACGGGCTTCGCCATCTGGCAATGGTGGAAGTATGAAGAGCTGATTCAGAGATGACGCGAAAGGAGAAGTTGAACAAGCTCAAGAAACCAAATTCCTTGGCATCATGAAAGTGGGAAGAGACAGGGAGGAGTGAGTAAGTAACCGCATATGTTCCGTGTGGTCCCTCCGCTGCAGACTCGATCGGAACGGCGGGACCCAGCGGCCACCCACCCGTCAGCGCCAAGGGTAAGTACGCCATCCGCGCCGTCATCAGCGGCCAGCTCCAGCACGCGTCGGCCTCAGCCACCCCACCACACACCCACACACCGGCGGCACGCAGCCGCGCAGCCACCACCAAGCCAGCCAGCCAAGCCGTCATCCTCTCTCTCTCGCTCTCTCTATCTATCGCGCTGCCGCATGTACCGCCGGCGGCTCTCGCGCAATAAGCAGCCGATTTCACTCGCTTCATCCTTCACATCGCCAGCGTCACAGCCCGTTGACCCTTCTTTTCTGAAAGTACAAGCCCGTCGTGGCAAACAGATTCCTCTCACTTTAATGATTTTCGCAGCCGCCAAAAGTGGATTAGAAATGCTCTTGGCTGGACTACCACCACAGCTACCATGCCTCCAGATCGCAGACTCGTCTCGGCATCACCAGCAGCCTCATCGTCAGCCCCCTCACCACCAACACCCTCTGAGGAAACACCGCTTCTCCTCGCAGCCGCCAGAACAACCGACTTGGAGAATGGCGTCCCACGGACATCGGCGTCAGCATCTTCATCACCACCGTCATCCTTGCCATCATCGGCATCAAAAAGTCCTTCCCACGGTAACAAGGACACCAGCAGCACCACCACCACCACCACCACCAACAACCTATTCCCCAGAAACCAAATCATGCTTCTCTGCTACGCACGCATGACGGAGCCCATCGCCTTCTTCTCCATCTTCCCCTTCATCGCCGCCATGGTCGCGCGCAACGGGTCCCTGCCCTCGTCCGACGTCGGCCTGTACAGCGGCGTCATCGAGTCCGTCTTCTCGCTCGTCCAGACGCTCGTCCTCATGCCGTGGTCGCGCCTCGCCGACCGCATCGGCCGCAAGCCCGCCCTCGTCCTCTCCCTCTGCGGCACCGCCGTCTGTCCGGCCCTGTTCGGCCTCGCCACTTCCATCCCCCAGATGCTGGCCTTTCGCTGCCTCGCCGGCCTCTTTTCCGCCTCGGGGCTCATCATCCGCACCATGATTGCCGAGAAGACGACCACCACCACGAATACCATCTCGCCATCGTCATCATCAGAAGAGGGCCAAGACCACCACCATCACCAGCAGCAGCAGCAGCAGCAGCAGGCCCTGGCATTTAGCTGGTTCGCCTTTGCCGGCAACGTCGGCATCCTGCTGGGCCCCATTGTCGGCGGCGCCCTGGCCGAGCCCGCCCTGCAGTACCCTCGCTTCTTTGGCCGCTCCCGCTTCTTGGCGGCGTACCCGTACGCGCTGCCGGGCTTTGCCGTCGCCGCCGTCAGTGCCTCGGCCGCCATCGTCGCGCTCGTCTACCTCGAGGAGACCTTGCCGCCGGCCAAGACGCGCTGCAAACCGGCTGCCACCACTACCAATCACCCTACTAATCATATTGATAATGATAATCATCCTCGTGGCGCGGATGCTGCTGCTGCTGCTGCAGGCCAGGAAGAAGCGCCACAGATTGACAGCAGCAACAGCAGCAGCAGTACGCACCATGGCAGTGCCAGTGCGGAGGCAGCAGCAGTAGCAGAAGCAGCAGCAGCCATGACCACCTGGCAGCTCATCAAGGCGCCCGGTGTCGCCGCCGCCCTCTGGATATACAGCCACGTCATGTTCCTCGCCTTCGCCTTCACCGCCATACTGCCCGTCGCGCTGTACACGCCCGTCGACATCGGCGGCCTCGGGCTCTCGTCCGTCCAGATATCCGCGTACATGGCCGCGCAGGGCGCCAGCCAGGCCCTGTGGCTGCTGCTCGCCTTTCCCTTCCTGCAGCGCCGCCTCGGCACCAGGGGCGTCCTGTACGCCTGCGCCCTCGTCTACCCCCTGTTCTTCGTCGGCTACATACTCATGAACCTGCTGCTCCGCGACGGGTCCAGACCGGCCATGGCCTGGTTCTGGATCATCGGGCCCCTCGTCGCTCTGGTAGGGCCTGGCGTCTCCATGGCCTTTACGGGAGTGCAGCTGGCCCTCAACGACGCGGCTCCGGCCGTCCACCTGCTGGGCACGCTCAACGCCATTGCCCTGACGTGCACGGGTGCCATCCGGTCCGTGGTGCCGGGCGCCGCCACCGCTCTGTATGCCGTCGGTGTCCGGAATCAAATTGTCTGGGGTCACTTGGCCTGGCTTATCCTCCTGCCTATAGCCATGGCTCTGTTCTTTTGCCTCAAGTGGCTGCGCAGTAGTACGTAGGCGGGCATGGTTCACTCGGTGGACTTTGTGTCCAACAAGTTGTCAAGGCAGAGCAGAGTCGCGCAGATTATGAGCCACAAAAGGCAAGAGGCAAAAAATAAACACCGTCTTTTTGATCAAATGCGCCGCGATGTCATAGCGCGGTCGCCATTTTTGTCTATTCGAAGTTTTTCCTCCCTCAGCTCTTGACCGCTCCGGGTCTTGATATGGTGTTTAGCGTCGCTATCAAAATGCCGCAATGGTGAAAATGCTAGAGAAAATGCTACTCAACCACACCCTGCTCGGGTATTCATACCCCGGCTCGTCCCTTCTCTGCGCCGTTACACCGACTCATCGCCTCGAAACATCGTCTCGGTCCCGTCGGGCCTCGAGCGCTGCAATCTCCACGAAAACGTCGTGGCCGGCTTCGACTTGATGGTCTCCCGTAGTTTTTCCTCACTGCGATGCATCCAGCAATCGGCCGACGCGGTGCTGACGGGATACAGCGGCATGTTCGCACTGCTCGTCAAGAAGCTGTACGGGTTCTGCATGTCGTACGAGGCGATGATATCCAACTCGGTAGCGATCTGCTCGCAGTACCCGTCCATCGGCAAGTCATTCACGTCCTGCCCGAAAGGATTCTCAATCTCTCGGCCGATGAAGAGCAGCCCCAGGATAATGTAAGCCGCT
Source organism: Aschersonia sp. MBC 508 (assembly GCA_030780645.1). Taxonomy (NCBI): domain Eukaryota; kingdom Fungi; phylum Ascomycota; class Sordariomycetes; order Hypocreales; family Clavicipitaceae; genus Aschersonia; species Aschersonia sp. MBC 508. The sequence goes on from JAPFUF010000905.1 coordinate 19,276, forward strand.
GCAATCGTGGCCGGGATCGTGATCCAACCCAGCAGGTCTATCAGCTGGAAGGGCAGCAGCACCACGTACACCCACGTGATCTGGCTGATGGCAATCGTGTACGCAATGGGAAGGGGCGTATTGAGCACTCGGTCGCACCCCGTCATGACGTCGTTGAGCAAGCTCAAGTTGTTGTAAGCCAAAGTCTGCTGCATAGGCACCTTCAGCTGTTCGTTGCGAATCATAAAGTCAATGGACACGGCGATATGGTTGAGAATCTCCAGGGGGAGATTGCCTAGCGGCCGGCTGGCTCTTTTGAGAGTTTTCCGTGGGTTGCTGGCCGCGAACGAGACACCGAGGTACTCGCCCACCTCCTTGAAGAAGTTCTTCTTGGGCCCGTTGATGGAAGTCGCGTCCTCTTCTGTTGCCGACTTGGCAAAGGTGTTGAGGTGGCCCACCAGGTTTTGGAGATCCGGGTAGGCTGTGTATGGTTCAAAACGCAGAGAGTGTTTCAGTGCCAATGCGAACGCGACCAAAAGATTCATGGAAGTGAGCTTGTTCAAAACAGACTGCCTTCGATCCTCGCTGGGTTTGTCGAGGCTGTGGATCCAGAATATCCGGCCCAGAACTTGCGATGCCAAGACGAGATTGGCCCAATATTTGCGGCCTTCGGCATAGCGCTCGTAGGCGGTCGAGTTTCTGAAAGAAAGACCCAGACCAACGACGAAACCAAGAACTGTCAGGAGAACTGAGTTCACCTTGATAGGGTTCACCAGTTTACTAATAGTCGTAATGGCCGTGGCCCAGGCGGCAACAAATATTAATGGCAGGATCAGCTTCGGGAAAATGCTCCCGTGCATTTGCAGAAACAGGGGCCATTTCGAGTGCTTGGTGATGTCTCTCGGGCCCGTAAAGTAATCGTCAATCTCGAGTGTTGTTCGCCGTTGCAAAGGGAACGGCGTGGCAGTAAGTCGAGGAGATGTGGGAGACTGTACGGATTCGGGCTGGGTATCGGAAGCCTGGCTCCTCTTTTCGGATTGAAAGGGCGACTGGAAGCCAGACTTGTTGCCATCAGAGGCTGTTGTCCCTACCGCTTCGCCGTCGCCCATGGTGGATTACTAGAGAAGAAAGGAAAATGCCGTGCAAAATGAGGGCTGCAGTGGGCGAAAATGACTGTGATGAAATGAAAAGCCTCGAAGGAGTGGCAGTGCCCACTGGTCAACCAAGCACAGTGAGAGTGAATCACAGCTGAAAAGAAGGAAACGAGACACGACGACGAAAGGAAAGGAAAAAAAGCCGACATGGAAGAAGAATAGAGAAAGAAAGGAAAAGGCGGTGGATGCGCGATTCGTGGTCCTAAATCCATTTCACCCCCTTGTTGTCCGTTCATGAATGCCGTAATATTCCTGGAAGGTGTCAATGGCTGCGCCTGCCCGTCCCATGCCTTGCTTGCCGAGCTGGGGGCCGCCACTGGGCGATTGGCCCCCCCCCCCCCCCTTCAGACCCTTTGCCCGCCGGTAGGCCACCGTTTCAGAAGCAGCTGCGGCTCGGACCACATGTTTCAGCTCAAAAATCACTGAAAGCGACTTGGAAAAAGGCACACCAAAAGAAGGGATCAACGGGGATCAACGCCCAGTGCATGCGCGTGCCCACGAGTTTTTGACAACAAACGCCCTCAACTGCATGTTATGCCCCGTCATTTCACATGTCGTTCATCACCAGATCGGGTGTTCCCGCTCACTGCTGCAGCGAGGCCTGTGGTCCTTATTTCGCCAAACCAGCTTTTCCAGAAGACTCCCGAGTCAGCAAGGTTGACGAGTGTTCCGCTCAGACGGGTCCTTCAGGCCAGACGAACAATGGCGCATTGTGAACCCCCCCTTGCCTTGCCTTGACTGGCCCTGTGTGGCTTGAATAGATCCCGACGGGTGCCTACCTACAAGGTGGTGGCATGTCGAGCGAAACGACCTGGTTTGAGGCCCCCGAACACCCCACCATGGGCAGAAAAAAAAAGTCGCAACTAATTGTTGCGGGCGTTGACTCGTCGTGGCGTGAGCTGGCCCATCTCGGCGTCGTCACACGCATCGTCATCTGAAGCAGGGCGTGATACTGCTGTCTTGATTTCTTGCTTCTTGTGTCGCCGATGCAGCCCAGCCGAGTCGTTCTGACGTGCCCCAATCAGCATAAACCTTTGCGTGTGCAAGCGTTGAGCACTTCCTGGTGTACTGTGCATACCTGTGTAATGCGGAACAAGGTCGTGCACGGCATTGATTGGTTCGCTTGGGGGGCAAAAACGCCCAGATCCTTTGTTCGCAAAACACCGAGCAGTATCCGCTCCCCCCCCCCCTGCGCGGCACTGGCGGTGATCCCCGCAAACAGGCAGCGGCGGCGGTAGGCTGACAGAATGTGGCGGTTCCTATTGTGCACATCACAATCAAAAATATTGGATGCGTGCCTGACGGCCGTGATATTCTGGGCATCCGGCTGGCAGATCATCTCATCAGATGGGCAACACGAGCTTCACTATTGTATCAGCAGCCTCCAAACGCTAACGCTGCACGTCGGACGTGCGATAGAGACAACCCCCAAGCGACGTGTCAACTTTTCCCGAGTGGGATCTCCCCACGTCGACTGTCCAGGGCCCGGACATGGCTGCGACGCGCCCGTCACTTAGACGAGATGACACAATGCCTCGAATACGTATTGGGTCGGCGGATGCAACCTCTCGGCGTCGTCGTCGTCGTGACACACTTCACGATGGACACATGGCGAGGTGTACCCCAGCTATTACAACACAACACAAGATCCCAAGACGATTTCAAAATTGCATGCAGCCGACATGCTATGTATATACGCCCCGCCCGCCATGGGTATAAGTAATACAATATGGATATGAATAGACGGAGGAGCGGAGCCAGACAGCCGCAGGCCCCCCCCCACTCTTCCTTCCCCTTGCTTTCTGCATCTCCCAGCTAGCTTCAAATCTTTACGCATCCAGCATCCGCTGCGCGCAGCAGCTCGACGCAGCATAGACAGCGCCCACAGCCATCTCCGTCAGTGACAGCTCACGATGGATCGCACACAGCCATCCTCGTCGAATCTGATGGGTCAGTTTCCTGCCCTCCTTTCCCAAAGGCTTCTCCCTCCGCTCTTCCACGTGTGTCCGCCGCTTTCCCCCTTGTGCCTTCGTCTTTTGCCGTGCCTTGCCTTGCCCCCCCCTCGTCAAGCCACGCTCATCAAGTCCGGTCCGATGGTCTAATGCACCGGACCAACAGACAACCACAACCGCCTGGTAGCAGATATATTGACTCGCTACCGCACCCTCATGATGCTGGCGACGGTCCAGGCCGAGGGCGAGCGCAACAATGCCAACCCAGAGACCATGGCCGTGACCGGCCTCTCCATGAAGATGGAATTCGAAGGACTGGTAAGCCATGCCATGCCATGCCATGCCCTTCCCTTTCTCTTTTCCCACCCCTCTCAGACTACGGAGAGGAAAGGAGGGAAAACGGGGAGAGGCCGCCAAGTAGACAGGAAAAAAAGAAGCTCATCGAGTTCGTTGTTTTTCTTTTGCTCATTATCTAGGACTCTTCCATCAAAGAACTCTTGACATTGTCACGCAAAATCAAGGAGCTGTGGGTCTTTGGGCCGCTGGGTCAGGGGGATGCCGATAGGAGGGCCAAGGAGGCTCAGATGGAACACGACGTCGGTTCGGTGGTCACTCTCCTGAATGAGCTTGAAGGCGGCAACATGCGTGCGTTGGCAGAGCGACACGGCGGCTCGTGGCAAGTTCTGACCAAAGGTACCGTTGGCCCTGCCGAGCAGTAAAGGCACGTCATATCACGAGTAAGAGGGGGGAATAGAATGTAGACGGCGGAAACTTGTGCCGTTGGTATGGTGCGCTGAGCACATCGGTGGATATACCCCAAATGGAAATACCAAGTACATCACTTTTCCATTGTCAATGGCAAGTTTGTTCGTCTTGCCCTTTGACCTCCACTGTGCAGTAAGCACGCGGGCGGCCAGCTGCTGTTCTAGTTCAAGGCGTCTCTTGGGCTAGCCGTGCTCAGCCTTCGCCGCCTTCGGGATCTAGCTCGTCCTCGTCACCAAGAGCTCTATCAACGTCCTGCGCCGCGGTCCCAGCGTCCGCATCCTTGACCAATTCTGCGACCTTCATGCCGCCGGCTGACAACCACAGGAAGTGATTCGACTTGAATTGGTCAATCTGGTTGTAAAATCCGTGGAACCTACAATATTAACAACAGTCAGCACACGAGCATCGCCTATGGATGGCCAAGCAGAAATGAACATTCGCTTACGTGTTTTCTTTTTCCTCCACTTCAAAGATCCGGCTGTAGATGTGCTTGTTCTTGAAGGCGAGCATTCTCTCCTCGTATTTCGCGAAATCAATCTGCTCCTTGCCCAGAGCATCTTTCGCCCGCTTGTTGTAGTTCTCAAAGACGGGCCGTTCCAACAGCAGCCCTAGACCTGGCGCTTTGGGAATGGCCATCTTTTGCGCCTTGTAGCTGTCACCTACACGGTCCAGGCTCGTGCCGCACCGCACCATGAGCGAGGCCAGGCCAACCATCTTACGGATCTGGTGCATCATGAAGGATTGCCCGTGGACTTTGAGCGAGAGCCATTCCGTGTTGCCAATGATGATGGGTTTGGGGTTCACGGTGAAGGCTTTGATGTGTCGGCGGGAGGATGGGTCAGAGTACGCTTTCTGCACAGTGTAATTATGGAAGTTGTTTGTGCCCGTGTACTTGTCCAGGACCGCCTGCAAACGCTCAAGCCGTTCTGCACTGACGCGGTAACGCCGTTTTGCGGCAATGTAGGCAGCTTTGATGTCGCGGAGGGCAAAATCAACCGGGCCTAATTCACGATGTTTGGGCTTGTGTGATTGAAGCACCGCTTTTGCAGGTTGATCCCCCTCGGCGGACGGCTCACCATTCGCGCTGCTCTCGGGTTCCGCAGGCTTCTCGACTGAAGCAGACTCACTCTCTGCTGCTTCGGCCGCAGCCTTGGCCAACTCGTACTCCTCGGCCTCTCGGGCATGGACGCGTTCCATGATGACGGCGCGAAGTTCCGGGTCCAGGCGGTCGAGGATCGGTTTGATTTCCTTTGCCTCGACCTCTTCCCAAAAGCCCTTGATGTCTGCCATTCTGGTCTTGATCTCCTCCTCGGCGCCGTACTCCTTGGTCAGCTCATCAATCCGGCGTGCCAAGTATGTCTGAGGATGCGGGGGCAGCAAACAGTAGCTCGGCAGAAGATACTCGTAGAACCTCGAATCGCAGTACTGGTAGCAATTGAAGCTGTTGTTGGTTCTTTGGATGCCCCATATCCGGATCTGCTCGGGCAGCAGCGCATTGATCTTGTCCACAATGTCTTCGTCCTCAATTATCAGCTTCAAGCTGATGACGTTGCCGGCGGCGTGGACGCCTTTGTCGGTTCGAGCACACCGTGCCAAGCTTGATTTGCGCGGGTCGTCGGCATTGGCTTTTGATATTGCCTTGGCCTCGATGAAGGCCTGGAAGAGATCCCTTTCGATGGTCGGCTCGTCCCCGTTGACCTGCATGCCCTTGTAGCCGGTGCCAGAGTATCCTATCATCACAGCAACCTTGCGCTTCGGGCGCCGTTCTTCTGCGGCAATCTCCTCTTTTGAGAATGGGTTTCTGCGATCGGAATCTCCGTTCTCGCCCTCCTGATCGCTCTTCTTGCGGCGCTTGAACTCGCGCCAATCATCGTTCTTTTTGCGTTTCTTGTCGTCTTTCTGCTGGCGACTAGAGTCTGGTCAGCGTCAGGCCGTGCGGTGCATGGCCGCGTAACGTCAATCTGCGGGTAGGACAGGACGAGACAGCCCTACCTCCATTCTGCTCTTCCAAGCTCCCCTCTCCTCTGGCCATTTCCCCGGTTCCCGCGGCGAGAGTTCTGACCGCGGCCTGCCTTGGCGGTCGTAATAGCTGGCTCTGGGTTGGCCCCTTTGGCAGAATCGACTTGATCCGCAGCAGGAGCCCTGGTCGCAGCAGACGGTTCATCATTGGCCGTCATGATTGCATCCAGGCTGTTGAATGGCTGCAGCCGATATGGTGGTCTTGCTCCTTGCGGCGCCGGACCATGGACTTTGGAGAAATTTCCTCTTCCCCAAACTTTTGGTGGGGCATTCAAGCTCTCCCAGTGGATCTTGGCGGACATGCAGCATGTGCTTTCAGCTTGCGCACTTGATCAGAAGGCGGCGGGGATAGTTTCGGGGGGAAAAAAATCTCGATTTGGTTACGGACATCTGAGCTACAAAGGGCCGGAATCAGTCCGAGTCACAGATGATGCCGGCACGAAATACATTGTGAGCGCTAGGGAATGAGCTCGTTTTGGTGACGTCTCCTCGTTGTCGATGGAGCAGAGGCAGGAGTGACATAGACCCGCCAAACAAGGTAGCCTTTTGAACAAAGAAAAAGAACACCGTGTAGACGAGCGACTAGCCACAAGCACCCCATTCGTCAGTCACCACATGACGAGCCTGAACTGACGCGTGTTTCTTGTCCGGACACATCATGGCACACTTGTACGTGGTGCCACCGCTGCCTTCCTCCTTGTAAGTAGTCCGGGTCAACAGACATCCCTCAACGGCATATATCGACATGCCAACCACATCAGGCTCGACTTCATTCGTGACCCGCCGTCGACGTCGCGTGCCCCCAAAGGTGCTACCGGTGGCAGCAGGAGCCGCCTCCGTGACCAGGGTCGCGTTCGTGAAAGCAACGCCCTCACAATCCACTGTGACTGGCGTGACTTTCGCCGTCGCTCGTGGTGCGGTATCAGTTGCAGTCGTCTGAGGGGCGTATTTGGCTTGCGTGGCGTTCGTGTCGAGAGATGCACTCATTGTGACCGCTACGACGGCCTGTGCTGACGCTGATGTTGCCTCATCGCCGCCGGTCATTGTGAAGCTCCCTCCGTCAGTCCTGATCACCTCACTCGTCAGTATCGCTCTCACTCATGGCTGGGAAACGGTAGGTCCAGCACAAACGTTTGGTTATTGGCACTCTGGTCGCTGTTGCGAGACGACTCCGCTGGACTGTCGTGCATTTTGGCGACGACGGCGGCAACTATCAATGAGACCAAAACAGTGATGAAGATGGATGTCATGAGTCGGATACAGAGCGTTTTCCTGATGGCACGTTTCGCCTTGACGTCGCTGGGGTCGAGGTCTTCTTCGTATTGCGGTGGTGCGCCTTCGTCACCGTATGCCGGAGGCTGTCGAGGCGTTGATGGAATACCTTCACTTTCCGCAATCGTGGTATCATCGGAAGCTCGAAATGTTGAGTCGCCGTCGCTGTCCCTGGTGGCGATCCGTGGTGGCGGCATCGGATAGTGCCTGGCGACATCCATGGCAGAGCCAACGGCCGCTGCTTGCCAATGGTCTTGATTCGAGCTATCAAAGACGACTCCTCAGCTTCGTAGTCGCAACTTTGCTTCCAGCTCTGATGGGTCGTCGCAACAGTCTCATCATGCACCGCTAGATTGACAATGGTGCCGTACTGAGCCTGAGTAAGAAACTAAGATCAAGCTTCACATCCGCTGCCTTGTCAATCTTGGAAAAGTAGTCGAGGCACCAATCTTTTCCTTGTCTTATCACATGAGTATTCATTGGCCTTCCCGTGCCAGCCGTGGGGGAGTCGGTCTCGCGCAGCCAGAAGCTGGCCTCCCGCTGGAATGCGAGGTGGTCGGGAATGAGAAAACGCCGCTTTGCCGTTAGTGTCCCCCAATCATATCGAAGTCTCGTAGACATTTTATTCATATTTGGTAAAACCTGGATCATGATACCATCCATCTCATCTCCTCCAGACCTGTCGAGTTACGTCAATGGGCGCTAGGGCGCAACTGAAATATCGCTGCTCTGCTTGTCTACGCACACAAGATATCGGCCGTGTAAGCGCATGCCGCCCCCCTTTCTCTCTCCTGGGCCGCACTTGATGCTGCGTCGATCCTCAACAAAATTTTCTCACAGCTGCTTGGCCTCGCATTCTCAACGCGATGGATTCTATCAGAAAGCCGTACAATATGGTAGATATCTCTCTTGGTATGCCGCCATTGACGCATGGAGGGCACACGGGTTGGTTGTAACAGTGCCGAGCTCTGATTTGCGAGAGCATCCAATCCAGAGAATTTAGGCAGCGATGATTATGTTCAGTTCGAGGTCGAGTTTGAGGTGCCCAAGAGCAGCATTGTCTGTCGTCATTTCACAATTCCATGATTCATTTCCACATCGCCATTAAGTGCACTTCGGGGCAAGAATCTCTCGAACGTAGCGGCTGAGAAAGCGATCTGCGTTGAACTCCCGTGCGTGAAACTCGCCTGCTTCCAATTGACTTCTCACAATTGAGCGTGCGAAGAACACGAATAGCGTATCAGCTGTCCGAGCAGAGACAGACACGGCCTGCATCTGGGGTTGCATGGCGTCCGTCTTATCTTCGCCTTCAAGTCACACATTACCAAGAATCGCAGATAATTTTCGAGACATCGATTGCCACTTCGGGGATCTTCCGGCCGATAGATGATTTGCCGAGCCTCCGCGCAACATCGAGATTTCCGCTGCAGAACGGTCTGAATAAAGCCGGGGTGCAGTGGTTACACGACATGGCGCATTTGTCGAACTAGAGCGAATATTCTCGTCGTGGTAGGAACTGGCATTGCGGCGCAAAGGATCGTGTCTGTCTGCCCTGCGAGGGTGTTCATTGAACCGTGGCCTTAATGATAATTTGAGCCAGACAATCGTTGCGTCATTGTGGAAGTTCACTGCCAGGGTATAGGCATTACGAACAACAGACAATCCTGATTCAGATGCGCTGCACCTTGGAGGCAGTATGCGGTTGCAGAAATTTTGGGCATGTTCAATAATCAAGGGGAGCGACGGTCCCTACAGCGTGACAAGGGAATCTGTTAAAACACCCGACCCGGTTCTTTGAAAGCCGTAGTGTGCAATAGGCCGCTCGCAAACTTTGGCGGAGAATCTTAATCGCCGAAGGACTGATGGCTCTGCCATTGACCGACCCGTACGGGTACGCGGCTGGCGCAGACTCGCGAGAAACGTTGAGTCACGGCAGATGCAAACAGACATCCTTGGGCCAGTCGCAACGCGGAAGATCCACGTCGTCGATTGGGCGCGGGCGCTACCACGGTCTCATTTCATCAGTCGATGACAAAGGGCGATGGGAACGCTGCAGTTCTGGGTCCGTCCGCCGCCTCAGAGAACCGTATGTATTGAACGAGCGAAAGGCTGAGCACGTCGGGATGACGACTCCAAACGCCATTTCGAATTTGATCAGGGAATGATTTGACCATCACGTCAAATCTCACAGCTTGCTTACGCATCGTAATCTGAAATTGCGAGACATCTACAAACACATTATAGTAGTAATTCTCTGCGTTCTAGACAGCTCTCGGAGAATGGGGCAGTGTGCATTTGATGTCATTGGAGCGTCGGTATCACTCAGACCGAGCTGCATACGCTGGTCAGGATCGTCTTGCGCAAGCGAGATTGCCCGAAATCTGCCACGCCCAAGCAAACCCTGGACGACAAGGCAACGGGCCGGGAAGGGTATGTCAGCGAGGCCAGTCCGTTGCAGGCGCTCAATTCAGAACGACGGGCCCGTTATGGTACGGAGTACGGAGCACAGAGTCAATGATACAACCAGATGCCTACCTTACGCAGCAGTCCTCGAACCCATAGGATGAGGTTTCCAAGGATTGTCCCTCACGCCCGGACATGGTGTCATGAGCGAAAGCCCCAGACTCGAATTGAGGCCAGCTGATCCTTCCAGCGCTAATGTGAGGATGACGAGCTCCGGCGCTCCGAGTTCACCAGCTTGGACCACGCGATCGGAGGCTGCGGCCCGTCAATCCGGTCACTACTTGTGATAAGTGACTGGCATTGCGCCTCGAACTCTAGCGACCGGGGAGAGTTCCCATCTTCCAATTGGGATGCGTGGCGGCGACAAACCCTTTTACGTCTGACCCTCGACGGCCTCCATGCGACGAGCCACCTCGATGAACTACTGCTGTCTCATCTGCCGGGGGCCGAACAGTCTGGTGTCCGATGCAGGTGAATCGCCTTTAGTAGCGATGGCTTGATCACAAACTCGAGGTGATCCTGATTTAGAAAGATCCAGGCGCAGTATCAAGCAGCTGTCATCTGGGATGGCACCATCGAGAGCCTAGGGCATGGAAGTGACCAAGGAGAAGGCTTAAGAGGGTAGAGATGCGGCAAGATCCGGTTGGCTGTGTAAAATTGCCATGGGCGGACTTCATTGGCCCGAGCTGATGTGATGGATGAGCCCCACTTCTTCCTTGCTGCAACTAGTCGTGACAATGGCGCAATCCACAAGACACGAGAACTCAACTTCGCACGCCATATCTTGGCTCGCTTCCGTGTCCCGGTCTCGACGTGGTTCTGGTACGCGCGTGGTACGAAACCAAGATGCGGCAGGCAGTGAGCAGTGAGATTTGGGGGCAGCACGAGGGTCTGCTTCCCACCCACCGGACACCTCAGGTAAGCTATGTCGCAGGCGGTATGTAGTACAAGCTTGATATGGTCGCAATCGAGTCGTGCCCAAATGACGCAAGACCAATCGGGGCAGTTACCCTCTCCTGCCGGCAGGAACCAATCTGACAAGGGCTGTCCTGACCACGACGCCCTGTTTCATCCAACGAGCAGGCCTGGCGCACAACAGAACAGCGGTCAAGGAGGAACATTACACAAAAAAAGAAAGGAGAGGAGGCAGAGAAGCCTTCTTCTGCACACTGTTTTTCTTTCTTGCATTCGCCAGCGAGCGAGGCTCGAGACGCTGGCAGCGGCTCGGTGGGGAATTCCGAACCGAGAGCCGCTCGTGTGCAGCCATACAGTCTAGCCGTCCTCGTGTTTGACTGGTTCGTCTACTGGCGACAGCCGCTCTGATTTGCCTCCTCCACTGACCGGGCTCCCCACCCAAAGACCACCAAGGTTCGGTGGGCGTCGTAGGGTCCCCCCACTGCTACCGCCACTTGGACCTGCCAGGAGGTTTCGGTCTCACTCAAATCTGCCTTTCTAAGGAACAACCTTCCAGCAAAGTTTCAGTCTGATCCATCGACGCCTTGACACACGCTGACTACAGCTCTCACCGTTCCATATACTCCAGAGAAGCACGCCATCACTCACCTGGCACGCATCACTCCCCCATGCTTGTCCTACGCGCGTTATAACCTTTCCGCCAGCGCGCATTTTGCCGTCGCCAGCATGGACCAGACGATCGCGCGCCTCGACAGCCCGGGCCAATATGAGACTCGAGCGGTGATCGCAGACAGCGAGCGACCCCCATCATCTGGTGCCCATGACGATGTCCCTGTCTCCTTTCCCTCTCGAAAAATTAGCGTTTCGATGACCGATCAGACCTCAGCCCCCCCACAACAAGCACCGTCCCGCGATAACTGCGATAGGAGAAGGCCCCAGGAGGAGGATAACAGTCGCCTCAAGAAGATGGCGTCCGAGTTGGTCGTCAAGACCGTCAGTCCGTTTTTGAAAGAACACATACCCGGACTGTATGCACCACTTGGCAAGGGATATGTCCCTTCAGACGGCCAGAGTCCTGCTGCGTGGAGCCGCATGAGAAACACAAACAACAACACCAAGCTCTGCTATCGCCACCGGCCCGACTCCAAGTGCCGACGAGCAGCTGATGAGAGCAAGATGGGGTTTATACAAAGTGTTCGTGAAGATCTATTCCCCTTCTCGCGTTGACTCTTGTGGCCAGTGCTGTCACCGGAGGTTCGGGAGACCAGGACTAACTGTGATCATGTAGGAACTCAACAGCCTGCCCACAGCCGATCAAGAGGCCATTACCCACGTCTGGTCGCTCTTTTCTGCAGCACCGTCCAAACAACGAGAACTGATGCTGCAAGGCATCATCACGCAATGCTGCTTTCCTCAGTTGTCGCTTGTTTCCCGCGAGGTTCAGGAACAGCTCAAGATCGATTTTCTCGCCGCGTTACCGACCGAGCTGTCCTACAAAATTCTGAGCCACCTTGACACGGTCTCTCTGTGCAAGGCTGCTCAGGTTAGTCGGCGCTGGCGTAACCTGGCTGACGACGATGTCGTGTGGCACAGGATGTGCGAGCAACACATTGACCGAAAATGCACCAAGTGCGGCTGGGGTCTGCCTCTTTTGGAGAAGAAGAAGCTGATGGCCTGGAGCCGACACCAGTCTGTGCATCATCATCACGACCACGCAGAGAACACTGAAGCGTCGGTTGAGAATGCGCCGCTCAGCCCCGAATCACTCATCGGCGAATCCAGCAAGAAGCGCAGGTCGAGCACGGAAGAATCTTCTGCCAAGAGACCCCGTCTACAAGGCCACGGCCACTCTCGCACACATCTCGACACGGAGCGAAAGTTTCGGCCATGGAAAGACGTGTACCGCGACCGTTTCAAGGTTGGCTTCAACTGGAAGACGGGCAGATGCACCATCAAAACGTTCAAAGGGCACGAAAACGGGATCACGTGTCTTCAATTCGACCACAACATCCTTGCGACTGGCTCTTACGACACTACCATCAAGATCTGGAACGTCGAGACAGGCGAGGTTCTCCGGACGCTTAGAGGCCATACAGGCACGGTCCGAACGCTGCAGTTTGACGATTCCAAACTGATCAGTGGGAGCTTCGACAAGACGATCAAGATCTGGAACTGGCAGACGGGCGAGTGCTTGAACACGCTGCAGTGCCACACCGAGGGCGTTTTGTCGGTTCACTATGACGGGTGCACGCTGGCATCAGGGTCTATTGACAAGACTGTCAAGATTTTCGGCTTCAAGAACAAGCAAACGTTTAGTCTCCGCGGCCACACGGACTGGGTCAATCACGTTCGCATCGACTCACCGTCTCGAACTGTCTTTTCAGCATCGGACGACATGACGGTCAAGCTCTGGGACCTGGACTCGAAACAGTGCATCAAGACATTCCGCGGACACGTCGGTCAGGTGCAGCAGGTCCTCCTCATGCCCCCAGACTTTGAGCCGGATGAGCTTCCCAGCGAGGACAGGAACGACACGATGTCAGTACACAGCGATCGAAGCGCGACGCCGACGCCGCCCGCTGATCAGTATCCCGACGCGCGCGGCTCCTTTGGGTATGGCTTCATCAGCGACCCGGCACGGCCACTCCCTCCCCAGTACATGTTGACGGGCGGACTGGACAACACGGTCCGTCTGTGGGACATCACCACGGGCAAATGCATCAGAAGCATGTTTGGGCACGTGGAAGGCATCTGGGGTCTCGTGGGCGACACCCTGCGCGTTGTCACGGGGGCGAACGACTCCATGACCAAGATCTGGGAGCCTCGATCGGGCAAATGCGAGCGCAGCTTCACAGGCCACGCCGGACCAGTCACCTGCGTCGGACTGAGCGACAGCAGAATGGCGAGCGGAAGCGAAGATGGCGAGGTACGCCTATACAGCTTCGAGGGTGAAACGCTGGAGGAGCGCGGCACGCCGTCGTAGGCAGCGTGCGCCATCTCACCTCCTTTTTTTTCTCTTTTTTTTTTCACATTTTCTCCTTCTTTTCTTACGAATTGTCACGGCTACATGAAGAAAAAAAAAAGCAAAGGCTCACCGCTTTCTGCTCATTTCTCTTTATTATTTTTTTCTGCTACATTGTGCGGACGCCGCCGCGGCGGCGAATCCGTGGTGGATTTGCACACAAAGATACCTCTCTGTCTGTTTGATTTACGCATTGTGACACGCCTCATCTTGGCATGATTTGCTAGGAGAAGCTGTTATCATCTGGGAAAAGGGAATTGCCATGGGTATGGCTGGCCGCGTAACATGATTACGAGTTGTGCCAGTCCTTGATATAGCGATTCTGTAGGGCGCGAGGCACATCTGGCGATAGACAGAATAGCTGCATACCGGGCTCTATAATGGACAAATACAGGGCATTGTCACAAATAGGTCGAAAAGCCTTGCGAAAGTGTATGTACGTGCAACTTTTCAGGTCTCAAGGACGCATATGTTCTGCTGTTCAATGCTTGAGAGTGTCGCAGTCCAGATGTGATGTTCGGTAGCTCATAACCTTCCTTAAAGCCGCCGCCGTTTGACCGGCCATGTTTGACCTCACATGGCGTCAAGCTCACCAGCTCGGAGTGCTCGTTCAGTCGGTGCCCCCTCCCTTGTATCAGACGTAGCCGGTTTATCAATCTGCCCAGCGATTGTACCCCGGCACCCAAGGTACTTACATGTCTTACCCGAGCCGGCGTGCCTCGCCCTGGCGCACGACGCGCTGTTGCTGGGGCCGTATGCCTCGGCTCTGGACCAGCCAATAGGGTACGAGCCGAAGCCTCCCAGGAAGCCGTCAGGCCGAACCGTTGCAGGGCAGGGCAGGGCCTGGCTAGGCTAGGCTGGCAGGCATTCCCTTTCCCTTGCACCCCCCCTCCCGCGCCTGCAATGTGCAACGTGCTGCATGTTCTGCACTTGCCGAGTAAGAAAGGCGCCGCTTCTACTGGTACAGCTATCAGTGAGCCCCTCCCCTTGCACTCCTCGTATTTCTTTTTTTTTTCTGGGTGGTAAGATTCTCTAGCCCTCCTTTGTACCTGACGATGTCATTGCGCAAGGTAAGTACTTGGGCACGCCTTGTTGCCGGCCAGCACCCCGCCGGGACCCCTTGTTGTATGTAAGTACGCTGCCCTGGATGGATGGGTAAGACCTGCCTGTCTAGCAGGGTACAATGCAGTACGCTGTCGGTTCACGATCAATACGGGGCCCACCCCGCATTTTCACATGCAGACGGACTGCAACAAGAAAAGGTAAAGTAAGTACGGTACATGTATAGAAAACGACCCCCGTCGAAGCAAAAGCAAGCAAGCAAGCGGCGTGCGTGCGTGCGCACGACTCGAGGGCAAACATGACCAGAAGAATAGAAAACAAAAGCCGAGACAGTGCCAAGGAAAAAGGGTCTGCCCTCCTGTGTACACAGGTTAGGTAGGCCCCCAGAGCCGAGAAGGCAAAGACGGACGGAGCAGCCTGGCTCGTCGGACGTTTGTGGTGCAGACACGAGGAGAAAAATGTTAAAGTGTAAAAGATGGCAGGCCGAAGTAGAATAAGTAAGCGTCGTCCGTCCGTTCGTCCGGCCGGCCGGCCGGCCGCGTGCTGGAATGGCTCGGCAGACAGAGAACGCAATACTGTCCCGACGCAGGATTGAGCACCTTTACCCTGCGTACATGACCAAGTACCCTGAAATACGCAATACTGCAGGAGTTGCGTCACTGTCAAACCCCCCATGATGCCAAGTCGTTGCAACCCTCCCCCCCTCCCCCCCTCTCGCCAGCCCGAAGAAGGAGCTGGCTGGTGCGGCGGCGGCGCCGGGAGGGGGGGGGTCGATTGCACAGCCGAGCTTATTGCCAGTTTGGATGGGGGAAAGGGCCCCTTGGGACGGTCTGGTCTTGTGACGCACGTTTTCCCGGATGGGCACCCGTGCCGCCGCGAGACCAGGAAGTCCAGAAGAGAGAAAGCGCGTGTGCGTGTGCGTGTGCGTGTGTGGTGTGAGAGGGCGGTTGACGAGGGCAATCATATGTCAAAAAAAATAAAGTTGCCAGCCAGCCCAGCCCATCCCATCTTACAGTTCCCTTTCTCGGCTCCTCCCTCCATTGACTCTGCCATTGCTCTTTACATTTCTTACCATTGGAGGCGTCGCTTTCTTTTTTATTCTATTCTTTTCCTTCCATCTTTGAGATTCTTGTCCAGCTACGTCACTCTCTTTCCACGGACGGACGCGAATACATCGTCCAAGTTCAGCTCGCCTTGTTGATTCGGGTATCGTCGGCGCAGCACGTGCAAGTCGCAAAAAAACACCCCCAGGCGCAAAGCATCTGGCAAAGCGAGGCCAAAGAGATTTATATACAAAAATAAAAATAAAAGAGAATTAGGAGAACGAGGCACAGAACGCATTGCATTCCTTCGCCATGCCAGGCGACAGCAACAGAAAACCGCCCACGGCGGCTGTCAACCTCATCGGTTCGTGGGTGGCTCTCGCCGGGTTCAACATCCATTGACCCATAGAGCATCCTTCACTGACGCGCGTGTAGCCGGAGGCGGTGCCGGTATGATGGAGGCCCTGGCCTGTCATCCTCTTGGTACGTTTGATTCTACTACCGCAGCGCCCCCCAAGCAACAGAGAGAGAGAGAGACGGAGAGAGAAAGAGAGAGAGCCCAATGGCAGGAAAAGAGACGAGGAAAAGAAAAGTAAAAGGGAGAAACGAAACAAAATCCTCACTGACCCGTCCACGCCGCGCAGACACAATCAAGGTGCGGATGCAGCTGTCCAGACGGGCCCGACAGCCCGGCGCGCCCAAGCGAGGCTTCATCAAGACGGGCGTGGAGATTGTCAAGAAGGAGACGCCGCTGGGCCTGTACAAGGGCCTGGGCGCCGTGCTGACGGGCATCGTGCCCAAGATGGCGATCCGCTTCACCTCGTTCGAGGCCTACAAGCAGTTCCTGGCCGACCAGCACACGGGCAAGGTGTCGGGGCAGGCCACCTTCGCCGCCGGCCTCGCCGCCGGCGTGACCGAGGCCGTGGCCGTCGTCACGCCCATGGAGGTCATCAAGATCCGGCTCCAGGCCCAGCACCACTCCATGGCCGACCCGCTCGACATACCCAAGTACCGCAACGCCGCCCACGCCCTGTACACGGTCGTTCGCGAGGAGGGCTTCGGCGCCCTCTACCGCGGCGTGAGCCTCACCGCCCTCCGCCAGGGCACCAACCAGGCCGTCAACTTCACCGCCTACTCCTACTTCAAGGAGTGGCTGAAGCAGTGGCAGCCCCAGTACGGCGGCGCCGCCGGCAACCTGCCCAGCTGGCAGACCACCCTCATCGGCCTCGTGTCGGGCGCCATGGGCCCCCTGAGCAACGCGCCCATCGACACCATCAAGACGCGCCTGCAAAAGACGCCCGCCCAGCCGGGTGTGAGCGCGTGGGCTAGGATCACCCAAATCTCGGCCGACATGTTCAAGTGAGTGCAAATCTAGCTCCCTTTTCGTTCGAGAGGAAAGGTGGGGGAGAGGAGGGGGGTTGAAAAAAGGCGAAGACGTGAGACTGACAGCCGCGCGGTCCAGACAAGAAGGCTTCCATGCCTTTTACAAGGGCATCACGCCCCGTATAATGCGCGTGGCTCCTGGCCAGGCCGTCACCTTTACCGTCTACGAATACCTGAGACAGAAGCTGGAGGCCAGCAACCTGTCCTTTGTCGGCGGCACCTTTGAGGAATGATGGACCGGCCGAGCGCCGCAGCGAAACCCTCCACATTCGTCCCACATCAAGGAGAAACATGGCAATGAGTTGGTCATCAGCGCGTCTGCTGCTTGCAGAGTTGACCCCGGGGCTTCGTACTGAATCATTTCTTTTTTCCTATGTCACTTCTTTGCATAAACAGTATCGAGAAAAAGGACCATGCGCATTTTGCATAGACACAAACATAGCGGAAGAGGGGGCTATTCTTATACCAGCTTGAAATTTTAAATATTGAACAGAACCCTCACGAGCTTTGCATTTATTCTGCCAAAGGGGGAGAGACAATGGTAAAGTCGTGCATGTGTTGCGCGCAGCATACCTATCGACCAGGGCGCTTCGGCCTGCTGAACCCCGTCCTGCTCGTCTGTTTCGGATGCAAGTCTTCCATGACGGACTGCTCTGTTATCTCGCTTGGCTCCTCGACTTCAAACTTCTTCGCCAGCGTCAACTGGGCCTCCTTTTCGGCAATGTCCAGCACTGCTCGCTTCATCAGGGGGTACAGCATGCGGCTCTTGATACTCTTGTTCCCGGGCGTGACGGGACACGTGTAAAAGAAGGGGATGGGCGCCTGTTCGGCGCCGTTGTGGGTGTGCTTGAATCGGTAAAAGGTAAACCGTGGTTCGCTCGTAGAAATCGCGCTTGAGAGCTCAGTAATCGTCGACGGCCGCGGTGACTCGGGAATGAGTTCGACGGATTCCTTTTCGGGGTTGATTTTCTGGTTCTATGCGTCAGCACGCGCGCCGCTGCTGCTGCTGCTTGGTTCGCAGTGGCCACCGTCCTGTCCTGTCATGTCCTGTCCTGGTCACTTACCAGCATGGCAACCGTCCGTCCGCCATCCTGCGCGAGCTCCTTCAAGGCCGCCACGGCCTCGTCGGCCATGGGCATGGCGAAGCTCTTGCTCAGGTGAATCTCCCTGGTGCCCGTGCCGGAGCCAGCTTCCTGCTCTGCGCGCTTGACCTCGCCCAGCGTCTGCTCCTCCTCCGTCAGCGGCGCCGCCATATTCGTGTGCGCGTCGTGCTTCCTGAAGCCGCTCTCCGTCAGCTCGTCGGGCGAGTTCGCAAAGATGGTCTCGCGGAAGTGCTCCGAGCCGAGCTCCCGCACCAGCGTCAGCCGCGTCGATGCAAAGAGCATCTTCTGCCGCACGGGCGCCGCGTCCGGCACGTACGTGATGGCCGCCAGTCGGGGCGCGTCCTCGTAGCGCCGCAGCAGTATGTACAAAGCGACATTTGGCTGTAGGTGGCTCTGCAGCGTCGGGATGTTGTCGGAGAAGCTGGCCGACTTTGAGGGGAGCCGCGTGATGGGGACCAGGGATTCCTTCTCAATGCCGACGAGCAGCCCAAATGGTGATGACGACGACGCCGACGACAGGAGTGAATTGAACTCGGCTTGGAGCTCCTGCGAAGCTGCAAAGGTGATCTGCAATCAGCGAAAGAAGCCAAGACCCAAAGACACAGAGACTATTCACCTGATATTCCAGACTGCATGTTCCAGAAGATCTCGTTGCCGCAATCGCAACGTCAAGTTAGTTGACACTTTAGCTTGCAGCTTGGCCGCCGGGGAAGCGCTGTAAGTGGGGGAGGCTCTGGCTTCGTCGCTCCTCCACCACCCCACAATGCGTGGC
Source organism: Aschersonia sp. MBC 508 (assembly GCA_030780645.1). Lineage (NCBI taxonomy): Eukaryota > Fungi > Ascomycota > Sordariomycetes > Hypocreales > Clavicipitaceae > Aschersonia > Aschersonia sp. MBC 508. The sequence continues at coordinate 38,180 of JAPFUF010000905.1, forward strand.
GTTTCGCATGGCGTACCCTAGACCCTCTGCGAATTGGATTAGGTACCTAATTAACCGAGCCACCGTCAATAAGTAAAAATGAACACACGAGCGGCATGTCCGAGGAGTTCAAGTTCCACCAGGGTATCTAGGCACCTACGCAGGTAGCTGATCAATTCGTCTCATGACGAGGTGCTACAGCTTGTCCGTTTGTCATAACAAGATGTAGCCTCACGGCTGGCTGGGTTGTCATACAGAATCGCATTTTGATGAATATTCGTCACACGATAAGGCCTGCAGTTGATAACCATACTTATGGTCTACGTACAACTTTGGACAACAATTAGGTAAAGGCCCCCTTATACATGATGACTGACTGCCTGAGACCCTACGTGGCTTCCGATTTCACTTCAGCTATCAACTTACGTCCAAAACTGTCCCAAAAAAAAGAAAGAAAACAAGATGCTTCATTGATGCACGGCTCTGATCGGCTCGGCTCTGCTCACAAGCGCATCCTGTCAAAACAATGTCAAATTCTCTCAACCTTCCTACATGATCACTGCCGCCATGAAAGCCAGCCCCCCGATTGCTGCCAGTGGCGGCACTATGCTGCGCGTGGAATCTGAGCCTGGCACATGCACTGGCACTGGTGGCTCTCCAGTGGGAGTGACAATGTCGGACGGACGAGACCACGAGGTGCTCGCCGACGACTGGCTTGGAGCTTCATGAACCAGATCAGAAGTGCTGTTTGCCGTGTCGGTCGCCTGCTGCCCGGAAAAGTACTGATCTGAATACGTTTCGGGCGATGAAACAGACTGTGCAACCGAGGTGAATCCCGTGGGCGCCACGGTGGTTGCCTGATCGGTGGTCGGCACTGCTGCGCTTGAAGTGGATGGTGGTAAACTGCCAGATCCTTGACTGGTTCCAGTCGTCACCGCCGGGACAGTAACGACCGTTGGCTGCTGAGGAGTCGCGCTTTCCTGTCCAGAGCAGCTCGAGGCGGACTGACACGGTGACGATGGAGTTGCGCCGGAAGAGGGAGCAGCACCTGACGACGCCGAGGCAGGTGTCAGAGTGGTGGGCCCCCCTACAGGTGGAATGGCGAGTGTTATGACACTGTTTGTTTCTTGAGCTGACGACTCTTGCGTTGCACTATAGACAGCATAAGACCCTGATGGTACCACCACGGAGCCTGAGGTTGTCGATGATCCAGGTGCTTGACCGACCGGTGTGTCCGAGATTGTGAGTGGCGACGAGGGTGTCTCACTGTAAGCGATAGGAGGAGTCGAAAATGTCGAGACAAATGGCGACGTCGTCGATACCTCTGGTCCTTGGCTAGGAAGTGAACTTGCTTCCCCAGTTGGTTGAACAGTGATCGTGACTGGTGCCTGCTGACTTGACGTGCAGGGCACTGAAGTCGAGGACGCGGTAGGCAGAGCCAGAGTCGAAGTGATTTGCTCAGTCTTATCAGGAAGTTGTTGAGAGACTACAAAGTCGGTCTTTGTGTAGACATTTGCGGTTCCTGGCCCTTCTCCAGGGCAAATGCCTCCACACATGCCATATGACAAGTCTCCCATACACGGTTGATTGCAGACGCCCTCATCGAGTGGCTTGATGGCATTTGCGTCATCTCCGCATCGACAAGACCTGGCCGACGTCAGCCATTCTGGCTTGCAATAGCGTTTTAGCTCACTTACGTGGGGAGGAGTGCTGCAAATCGGTGTCCTTCGCAAGCCTGCTGGCACAGCTCTGGTGTCAGAGGGCCACCGTTCATATCCACTGGGTTCGAAAAGCAGTTTAGATCAAGCAATGAACATCCGTGATAGGCAAAGGGGTTGATGGCATGACTGCTTTGTCCCAGTGCCACCCCAAAGCCAAAGGCCGCCAGCAGTACGAGGGGCCTCATCGTAGGTCTGCGTAGGAGACGGAGCCGATTGGAATTTGCAAGGAGGATCCAAGTGACTGGTTCGCTTGATGAGAAAGAGAAGAAACTATAAATAAGGATCGGAACGAGGGACGAAGGTCAATGAGGCTGGAAAGGATATGGGATGGATGAGAGTGGGAGGTTGGTTCAAGAGTCTCATCGAACACGCGAAGCTTATGACGGATCAAAGCGAGCGTGCAACTTCCCACGATTTTTCATTTGCTTACAAGGAAAGAACGGCGGCTCGAGTTCGATGTACTCTCACTTGAGCAGCTGTCAGATCTGGCAGTCACGCACCTGGCAACTGCCAGGTAAACGCGCCAACGTGCCGACGTCGCGTGGACTCACAGGTGTCAAGAACGACGCGACCACGGCGGCTGCTGGCGTCAAACTCGGTGATCGAGTCCGTCCATTGCATCGGACTACCGGCATGATCCCTAGGTCCAAGTATTTTCTCACGCGCCTCGTGTTCCCGCGGCGTCGAAATAGACGGCATTTTCACGGTTATGAGACCTCGTCACATTACGCATTCGACATAGAGACATAACGAACGGGAGAAGTATGGAGCTAATATCATGGATGCCTCGAGAACCTTGAACATGAATGTTATGCGCCGCCATTCTTGAGTTCTGTCGGGATGCTCGTCGCCGAAGTCTGTCCGACTCGATTCAACACGCGCTGCCATGAGCTTTGGCGGGTTGCGAATCAGGAAGGAGTACGTACCGGTCAAGTCACGTGGCAAATTTGCAAAAGCCATCCTACCAACAACTAGGGCTAAAGAGGACCCACATGATTGAGGGCACGAAAACCCCAATTTAGCAGCCCATTTCAATTGCGTTAAAACACCACAGCAGTCCTTCTGTTCTACTATCCGTCGTCGTGAACCACCGGTCAAGATGAGCGCCCAAGCCCTGAACAAGATCGCTCCCAACGGCCCTTCGCGGCAAAATCCCTCTGAGCTTGAGCAGCAGATTGCTCAGGCTCTTTACGATCTCGAGACCAACACAGCCGACCTCAAGGCCGCGCTGCGACCTCTGCAGTTCGTCTCTGCTCGTGAGGTGAGAACTTGAATTATTCGAAGCTACATACCGTAGCCCGGGCGCCCTTCGAGATCCTGTTCCCAAAAGAGACAACTTCATACAATGGCTGCGACGAAGAGCATTATGCGAGCCGATCCTAGCGACGAGAGAAAAAGAGTGAATTTGTGGGCGCAGTACTTGCGTGGCCCAAAGAACAAAACCTCCTTGGATCCTCGTCGATTGGAGACGCTTGCGCAAGCCAACGTACAATTGACTTTTGGTGGAACAGGACGGGAAGCGGTCCAAGGCATTGTCCTGGAGCTCGCATGCTGACTTTGGGTCTCGGTTAGATCGAAGTCGGCCACGGCAAGAAGGCTGTTGTCATCTTTGTCCCCGTCCCTTCCTTGCAAGGCTTCCACCGTGTTCAGCAACGGTGAGTTTTATCTTCCACACCTCCTGTCTTTCAAAACTCTTGTGACAAGCGCCTAACGCAGAGTACTAGCCTGACCCGTGAGCTCGAGAAGAAATTCTCAGATCGCCATGTGCTGATCCTTGCCTCGCGCCGCATCCTTCCCCGCCCCAAGCGATCTGCTCGCGCTCGCAACACCCAGAAGCAGAAGCGACCTCGCTCACGCACTCTGACTGCCGTTCACGATGCCATCTTAGCTGATCTCTGCTTCCCCGTTGAGATCGTTGGCAAGCGCATCCGCACCAAGGAGGACGGTAGCAAGCTCCTCAAGGTGGTTCTTGACGAGAAGGAGCGCGTTGGTGTCGACTACCGCCTCGACACCTATGCCGAGGTCTACCGCCGTCTCACCGGTCGCAATGTCAACTTTGAGTTCCCTCAGAGCGGCAACACCGAGTAAGAATAGAAGCGATCATTGAGCAAAAGCATGGTACATTTTCGGGAATTGGGGTGTCGGGCATTCTTCGTCACATTTGACGGTTGGGCATAAAAGGTTCAAAAAGGGCTGGGCGCCCAGTTCATATCGATAACTTGATAATGACATGAGCTTTCACGATTCCCAATCACTTTATGATGCTTGCAACGTGCTATTTGTGAATAGTATCTCTCGGGGTATCTTAACAAAGCCTGGTAATCTCAATCGTGCCCAATGCGCCCCATGCCTAGAACACACCAGTACGCCAGCTCCTTTTTCTCCTTGGCTTCTTTGTCTTTCCCCGGGACGGTGCCCATGTCATGATGAGCGTCGGCCTCCCACTCCATACGGACAAACAAGGGTATCTCGAGAACATCATCATCCTCGTTAAGAGGTTCATCATCTGCCTCGTCCCGGGCTTTGCTCTGGTCGTGCGGCTGGACTGATGCCGGAACGACTTCCAATACAATGCTCACCCAATTGCGACCTTTTTCCCAAATCTTGGCGGCATCCGCCTGCCCGGCTGTCTCCCCTTTCCCTCGCCCGTCTCGCCCAGCATCTTTCAGTGCATCGTCCCACATGTCGATATTGGCATCTACTTCGAACTCGGGACACAAAATGGTGACCTTGCTGGCGAATCGTCCGGGTGTGGTGTTGGGCGTTGCCAGGGTGACCTTGATGCTGTCAAAGAGAGGATTTTTGAATGTCAGAATGTACTGATATGGTTTGAATGGTGTCAGGGGTGCCTCCTCCGTCAAACCAGGCCTGTATGTAACTGGGACGGGGGATGCAGTCGGGTGCATCGGCCGTATGGTGATGGTAGGTATGTATGATTTAGCCACCAGCCGAATCTTGAATCTCGTCGACGTGACTTTGTTCTCGGGTTTTGAAATGATATGTCTACAAGCGGGACAACGTCTTGAGCGTTTCGTCCGAAGGAGATAAGGTACAGGCCGCAGCTCGTCGTGGAAGCGAATTGGTGATAGCTGCATCTCGCGCTGTTCCGCGGATGTCGTGGAGTTCCAGCCACCACGCATCATTTTCTTTATCTTGCTAGATTCGTCGAGCTGGGCAATCTTGAGACCTTGCTCAGATGTCAACGCCTCGCGCATGATCTCGGCTCGCGCCTGTTGTAATCGCCCCATATGGCCGCGACCAGTGTACAAAGACATTATCCTTGACAGCGCCGCTGGTGAAGAAAAACCCAAGCCGTCGTGTAGTGGCAAACCACCAAGTGAGTTGTTTGCATCCGCCAATTGCTCTTGGTAGAATGATCTGAGACCTGCAAATTGGAGGTCATGGTCGACATGCTCGTCAGGCAATGGCGGTGCGTCGGGGTTTTCTTTCCGCCTTTCCTTGAGATCCTTTGATGTAATCTTTGCCGAGCCGCCGTTGTTCATCTTACTTAGTTGCGAGTGAACTCCGCTCGGTCGATCGAACTCGATGCCGATTTCGCTGGACGACCAGTTGCAGTACTGGCAAAACAGGGCGTATGGCCCACCCAGTGAGGCCGTTTGCCTTTCAGGAGCTAATTGTTCAGCGTCTAAGGGAGATTGAAGCGATGCAGCCTGTAAAGGACCAATGCAAATCGGGCACTGATAGCAGCTCCGCGTACACCTGATTTCAGAGGATGCCGTCTGTCAGTTATTGAGCGCCAGCGTCGGTGTGAACAGTTTGACCACGCTGATTCACCTGTTGCCTTCACTGCGCAAATTACTGCTGGGAACTTCAAATAGGCAGTTGGGACAATAGTATGTGACTATCTCCTCCGTGATACATCGTGGACATCGGATCTGCTGACAATCTTCGCAGTAGAGCAGGTGTTCAAGAGGGTATAGGCTGTAGTTGGATCGTTGGTCACGAGGATCAAATGTCTGTTCCTCATCGTCGTCGAAGTCATTGTCGGCAGATGGATTGCTGCGATCGGCAGACGACTGATCCGAGCAAGGGCACCGTATGTAGGTATACGGAGTCGTTAGAGTCATGGTCGATGCTCATCGCCAATGAGAGTCCTGTCCGACCCAAAGCTCGGTCATGGATTCGTCGTCATGTTTGAGTTTGAGCGTGAAGCTTGTGGTCGCACCGTTTGGCGCCACGCAAGGTAGGAAGGGGTCCTGGTTCCCAATCGCGCGTCTAAGACACGCATTAGGCGCCCCGCTCGCCGCCAACAGAGAACGTCATCAGGTGACAAACCACTTTGGTGTACGTGCCTGAATTTTGTGACCTGACGGATCCGTCTCTCATGGACCAATTGTCCCGACCATAAGCGGACATTGAGATTGCCTTCTCGGCCGCGTCCTCTTCTAAATTTCAAGGACTGTCATACTTTGTGAAGTCAATTCACATTTCGCGGACTGTGCTGCTTCAAACCTCTTGATGACTATCATGCTAACCGCTAAGCTTTGGGAGGTGGAGAAGATCTAGATCAACGACCCGTTGCCCGCGCCAGCAGAATAAACGGTAATCGCAAGCCGGCCGTCTTGGAGAAGAAAAAGGCAGAGACGGCGAACTGCAAACATGTTCGACAAACCTTTCGCTTTTTTCCATCTCCAAACTTTCATTTCGTATCCTTTATTGTCAAGTTTGATGATTCAATTCAAGACTAATTCTGCGTCCGTGAGTCTAATGTTGCCATGACCTGTCATCCAATTACCCATGCGCCAAGAAGAAGGTGAAACGATTGAACACTGCACCGAGCCAGGGCCAGGCTGAGACAGCACAATACTCTCCCTCGATCTCTTGGACGGAGGCACGAGTACGCCTGAGGAGAACCCGACTCAGAGAGCCTGGCTTTCTCCCCCTCTCTGGCACTCTAAGTGAGAAATTGTGCTAGCTGAAGGAGCACTCATTCAAATGTCATAATGAGCGGAGTCGCGCCTTCCTGAAGCAGATGGAGCTGATCGAGTGGGTTCGTTGCCAGCCCACGGGCCGTCATTTGCCAGAATTGCCGCTGCACTTGGCCGGCTGCACTTGGCCGGCTGCACTTGGCTGGCTGCACTTGGTCGGCTGCACTTGATCGGCTGCACTTGGCCGGATGCTCCCTTTCAACAAGCCGTCAGTGCGCCTTAGACCGAAGCTGAGGCCGCGCGAGAGCCTCACCATGGCACGTTGACGCCGATTGTTTTTCATTCGGATGGTGTCAGAAGACTGTTGACACATTTCGTCCAACAAAATTCTGCTTTGCATGGTTTGCCAGCTCTAATTGCTGTCCCGGCATGGCAACGCAAGGCCAAGCTCAGGCACCGTCCCTTCTCACCATAATGCGGAACGACACGATAACACCGGCTAGTGACAGCGCCCGCTGTTTGAATTCCTTGCAAGCCACGGGCAAATGAGGAATGCCACATGGCAGGCGTTTGTTTTGTTTTAGCGTGACCTGCGCCACTCATCAACGTGGGAAATGATCAAATGCCCTGGCTTGGGCGCTAGACGTTGATTCTATCCAGGTGGCTTGCTGGCGTCATCATTTCCTGGCTGGTTTGCGGCCGCAAAGACTCCCGTGCCGATGTCGTGTGGTGGCATTACTGTTCATCCTTGCCGTTGCATTTGCGCTGGCCACATCCTCGAAGCGGAGCCTAGTGTTTCAACCCGTGGTCGTCTAATCGTCTTTCTCGATCGAAGAGATCCATCCGGTGGCTGTTTCCCACATTCGAATACGACCATGGCTCTTAAGTACCCGGTCAGCTTTGCGCGGCGTGCAGAACGGCCGTGAAACGATACGGGAGAAGCAGGAATCTCAGAGGCGGCCAGTCTGTCGGGTACTACTGTATGACGGACCTGGATACGAGTCTATTATCTATCCCACGAAAACATAGGCTGCATCTTCGTCGCTCTGCAAGGGAAAACTTTGATTAGCGCCGTACACAGCAACTAACCCTGCCGGTGCGCCCGCCAAGCTGGTGGACCGATTTTCCAACGCCAGCTCCGAATGGTAGCATTCATCCCGCGGCGGTCAATGCAAAAGCGATGAATCGGAATATGGAGAGAGGGAAGAACCGGCGTCGGCTTTGGCCGCTAATCTAATTCAACCGATGTCTGCGGGAATGCGGTGGTCGGTTCCTCCGCTGCTTGGGTTGACGCTGGCTCTTACACCTTAGCTGCCCGTTGAAGTAAGACAACGTGGGCCGGCACCTCAAACAATCCTGCTGAACTGGGGCATGTTCGTTGCACTTGTCAGTGACAACGAATTCCGGCCACTTCCTATGTCCTGTTGTTAGAGATGCGGCCGCAATCGGAACCGTGCCCTGCAGTGCGCGGTACCCGGCCGGGAATCGTGCGAGTATCTTTAATAAATGCGGTCGAGTCTCCAATCTGTTCCGCCGGTACATTACTCGTCGATCGCCCGCTGTGTGACAGTCCGCGAACGTTCATCCTGCTGCGTTTGTGACACGAAGGAACACATACTGGCTAGGCTACACCGAAGCAGCTGCACGTATACGAAGACCATAAGATACTGATACCTGCAAAGGCTGCGGGCAATGGCTGCCAGGGGAAACAATTGATGCTTCAACGCTGCGTCCCAATTGTCTCCCTACGGTTCGCGATGGGCAGGCAGTTCATTGACTTTCGTCATTGCTGCAATTTGTCCGATTAAGCGTCCGAGAGATTTGCATGAACACTCATGAATGAGCTTTAGAGGAGCACAATTTGCTCAGTCTCGGCGAGAAACACGTCCACTTCGCTGAGCGCCCAAGGTTTCGGTCGAGATCAAGACTTTGCTCCAACACAGGCTCAAGCACCCAGCCCTTCAGATGTCTTTTGGTTCGAGCGCGAGTTTGAAGAGGTGGGACGGGCGAAAAGGCGTCGGTACGGATTGGGACAAGCTGACTAAGGTACGTGCTTGATTTGAACGTTGGCATCGTGGGCATGAACAGCTGTAGCTGAGCTCTCTTCCCTTCCGCCGTGCAGTTTGGCCGATCGTTGTCTAATTCAAGAATCCGCGACAGGATCCCGAGCTCTCAACACGTGACGGCGATTGTCTGATTCACTTGTGCAGCTATAATGAGTGGGCTAGGAATCGACGTTCTGTGCGCAGTGCGGCATTCCAGATTCCGCTTTCACGCCTCCTGGCTGCCAAATGCTGCCCTTTACTCGAAGAGCACTGTGCTGCGCGACCCAGCGGGATCGAGACGCGGCACCTGCGTACGTTGGATGAGATCCGGGCATGGCATCGTGCCAACCCGAAAAGGACAATCGAGCTCTTCATCGCTGCGCCGTCAACAAGTGATAGAAGACAGCTTCAACGGCATGAGGTGACGACGAGAAACTTTTTCGCGTGGGTCCGTCGACGACCGCTTGTAGGAGAGACTCTTGGAGGCGCAATAGTGGGCTTGCTACACTGCATGCACGACTTTCGGCGTGGTGACGGCATCGACAATATTGCTGACTTGACTCACTACCTCGAGGAGATGGGTTACTTGCGCTTGGCCGGCCAGCCGGATCACTGCTTGGCTATCCTGCGACTTGCAGAGACATTCCGTCTGAAGGAGTTGTACCTGAGAGCACTGGCCCATTGCGTGGGGATGCGAGCAGTCGTGGTCGACAAGCCCGAGTACCAAGTAAGCCCCTAGCCGTATCCTGCATTGCCATCTGCTCATCTTAGAGGCTTCACCCCCGTTGCTGACCACATGACGATGTAGTTCCTCAGTTTAGCAACCCGTCAACTTATTCAAGACGCTGGCGTTGAGGCGAACGAGCGCCTCAGCAAAGCGGCCGCTATGCTGAGCAACTTCCTGGACCAAGAACTTTCGGAGGCACATCTGGGCATCTCGACGGGACTTCGCGCTCACCTGGAGCGGTTCCGGAGTTTTCTTCTCTCCTTTTACACCACAAAACTTGGATACTACCCCCCGCGATTGTCGGATGCTTCCGCATATCGGGCCATGGCACAGGACTTCAAGGCACTATATAAGTTTTTGGTCGACGAAAGCTATCGCTCGTCTGACGCGATGCCATCCGTCGCAGTGGGCGGCATTTGCACGCTGCAACTGGTTCAGTCATTTGACAACAATAACAACTTCGAGTCCAGGAGGCATCCGCTGCCCAAACTTCCCCCACCCAGTCCGTTGGCGCAGCCGAAGCGCGTGTCGTGGCTTTCGAGGCAGCGGGCTGATGAGGCTCACCTCAATCATGTGGCCCTGGTGAAAGCGTCCAACTGGAACGAAACCCTGTTTCAGAATGATCTTGTGAGAGCATTTAGGAAATTCGAAGAGAAGTGCGCTGTTTCTTTGCATAAGGTTGACAGGCACGAAAAGATCTCGCTCGCGGACGGGCGGAAAATTCGCTGGATCTTAGTGTACGCTGCGCATCAAACTCTAGAACTGGCAACACAGCGTCCCAGAGGAGTGCCAGATGATCACAGCGCCAAGTACGTCGTCTCTCTTGCGAAAAATACCTTGGTTCCTTGGCACGACAGCAATTTGACGGGCGGACTCCTACGAGCTCGGACCGACACAATGGCCAAACGCTTCAACAAGCGCGACGAAGCAGGCCGCGCGCCCCCTACTGATGAGAAGATTGTCATCCGACCAGACATTGACTACCTAGCGATTGTGCGAGAGGAAAGCGATAGTGTCCCAGGTCACAGGCGATGGGCCTCTGTGCCTTCTCATCCGCTGGACATCCGAGCCTCAAGATCATGTGTCGACCTATCTGGGAAATCGCTGGCGAGAAGCACCACGTTTTGCACTGCTGCACCGGGCTTGAAACAAAACAGATTGACTATGCTGCCGTCTCTTGAAATTGCCACCGGATCATCATCTCTCGAGCCTCTGATGCAACAAGACCTTGAGTTTTCTCCAGAGATGGAAATGCTGGAAAATAATGCTCGTACGCTGGTGCACCCAGCATCCCTCGCAACTCGCAGCGCGTCCACAGCCTCGGAATCCTCGACTAGCGCCATCAGCACGTTCACGAACGCCACCAGCATTGCTGACACATTGGACCCGGCCACCCCATTAGAATCACCGGTCGAGGCGGACGAGTCGGAACGGCGATGGAGCCGGCATAACAGTGCCTCGCTCGTCGCAGAACAGAAGCAGGACGCAGGCTCAAAGAGCAAGTCTGTCGCAGCCAAGCGACGCACGATGAATACCGCGCTGGAGGGATATAACCTCGCGGCCAGAGCACTAGGGCACCTGATGGATCAGGAACGGCGCAGCCCGGCTCCAAAGCAGGTCGCGGGCCTCCCGCACGCCCAGACTATGCCCCTCATGGCTTGGGGAAAGGATGCGCGCGAAGAAGCGTACGTGCTGCCAGAAGAGCCCGATGACTGGACAGCCATGCAGGCCTTTTTCGACGGCAAAGACCCACTGAAAGAGGATGCTGGCAGTCACTATGCTTGGGAACAGTACGCCGATCTTGGAGGACTGACGGAGGTGAGGTGATGTTGACGCGGCGCCTCACTGGTCACAGCAGTGTTCATGACCATGGCATCTAATAGTGGTGGAGAGAATCGTTGACATTCGGGAAGCTGCATCTCTCTGACAGCGCATTTCGTTGCATTTTGTGTTTGTTGCCTTTCGGCGAGCTCAGCGATGATTGGGAGCTCACTGATTCAGTCCGCCTCATGTTACGGATGATACCCCCCCCTTCGCATGCCCCGTTGCCCGGGGCGCATGTCTGCAGATTGAGCATTGATTGCAAGGGCGCGTTGGTTCTTGGCATCTAATGAGCATGGTTTTGTCAATTTGTGGCTCAGCGTGCATTGAGATGATTCTTCCTTGGGGGTGCTTTGGCCTTCTTAGGCTGCACTGGTTAGAAGTACGGGTGCTTCGAATTGCCTGGTAATGAATGGGACATGGTTTTGATGCTTTCGCACACTTTGAAGGTGCTTGAGCCACGTGTGATGTGTGTGGCCCGAAACGCGAGGTGAAGGCCTGCTGCGCTTCTATCTCGGAGCATGTGTCTCTTGGTCTGCCGCATACGTGTTCATCGTGGCTCCAATGAAGGAAACGATTCCATTTGATTGTCTGCGGTCACACACGTGCGACATCTCATTATGATACGGGGTATTATCTGCACTTTGTTTTTTACACAGTACAGTATTTGTTCATCATTGTCATCATCCATCCAGTCTGTTGTTCCCCGGGGCCAGTCACCTCACCCCAGCCCAAAACCCCACCGCGTACCATTTCTCTGCACTTCGACTGCTGTCCGGTTTATAGCGCCCCTTCTCCGTGGCTCATCCGAACTGTGCTCGCCCTCCCCATCAAGAGGCTCTATTGTTTATTCCTTCTTGATGTCATGGGCGCCCTCGAGGCCAAGCAGGATCTCACTGCCCATGGAGTACGTCATGTACGTTGAGCCGATGAGCCAGGCGCCGCTGCACTCGGCGCGAAATCTGATTAGCAAGAGATAAAAAAACCATGAAGGGGGGGAGTGAGGTCCAGTCGACGCACTTGGGTATGATCCACAGGAAGATGAGGTCAATGGCATTGTTATGGCCAATGTTGCCAAAGCTGGAAAAATACTCGTTGCACCCTGCGGAGGGACGCGCGCTGTCAGCCCAACACTCACATGACAAGGCATCGTTTGTATTTTCCCCATCGCGCTTGATTCGCGCCTCGCTGAAGAAGAACGAAAAAAGAACGAAACAGAAATAAGATGAGATAAAATAAGACGAGCAGCAGGAAATCGACCACGGCGAGAGGGTCAAACGCGCTTACAGTACAGTATGGTCTTGCTGAGCGTCATGACGGCCGCACTGAAGCCAATCAGAAGAGCCACGCCGGCGCGCCTCCCCTCCACGACCCTTTTGCGTCGCGCCTTGCCGCTGTCGGCGGCGCCGCCACGGCTTTTGCTGTGTTTTGGCCGTCGCGGCTCTTGCCTGATCTTGCTGCTACTGCCAAAGTACCACAAGCCCAGGTATAGAATGTACATGAAGGTCTCGACGACGTTGAGGGTGCCTTGGGCGGCGGTGAAGCCGTTGCGGTCGTGGACGGCCTTCCAGCCGTAGATGTAGTCGATCTCGCCATAGAGCTTGTACGGCGACCAGAGCGGCCAGTGCAGGAAGCCGCCCTCCATGGTGTGCGGGCGGCCGAGCACGTAGCACGTGTCCCATACGACGAGCGGGAGGGACACGAGCATCCAGAGGAGCGTCCAGGTCGAGGGCGCGTGGGCGAAGACGACGCGCGCCGACGGTGACGGCGCTGCTGCTGCCGGGATGGTGGCGAGCTTGCGCTTGCGTGGTGTCGGAGGCGGCGGTGCTGGTGCTGGTGCTGCTGATACTGGTAGGGTCGTTGTCGTCGACGACGCGTCGGGGCCGAGGCTTTCGGCGCGAGACGAGGCGCGCGTGCTGACCATGCTGGCTGGCTGGCTGGACGGACGTTGCCCGTACGATCTGGTCTAGGGGAGGGTTCGCAACAGATGAAGATGAGTCGGTAGATGCTGCTGCTGCTGCTGCTGCTGCTGCTGCTGCGTGAACGAGCTGGCCGGCGGAGGCGTCGTGAGCAACAGATTGAAAGGAAAAGAGCCAGGCCGAATGGAATGGGGTAATGAAATGCGACGGGATGGATGGCATTCGCATCCATCAAGTGCCGCTAACGACATGCTGAACCCACCCTGACCTGACCTGACCTGACCCGATCGATGCGGGGAACGGGAAATCGTCGTGCGTCAGCGGTGGTTGTTTTCCTCCCCCCCCCTTTCCCCCTTTTGGGTGGCTCGCGGGTTGGCTGTGTGGGGATGAAGATCGGCGAGAGGGAAGAGCAAGCAAGCAGCAGCAGCAGTGAAAGTAGCATTGGCCAGCCTTGTTGACATGTTGTTCTCCTTGTTCGCGACGGGCAGAAACAACAACGAGCCTTCCTCCCTCCCCTCTCCCGCGTTCCGCTCGACAGGCATTAAGTCATTGCTCATGCCTCTTCCTCTCTGTGCGAGGGAGCTGACCAGCAACACTCGTGTCTGGTGCTGCTGCGCTGCGCTGGCTGGGCGCTTCTGTTCACGGGAGCCCTACCGGGGGTCGCCTGCGGCGGGCTGGCCTCGCTGCGCTCGAAGGGGCACGCATAACTTTGTTCAGTTGAACAGCTGGACAAGTTGTCGAAGTGTCGTGAGTGCAGGTCGGAAAAGGGTTCATGAGAGCACTGCGGCTGGCTCTGTGTGCAGAGCAAGATTCAGGTTGATGAGCAGAGATGCCCGGTCGAGCACGCCTCAGACGGTCTGGTCTGTCCACAGGCTGGCTGGCTGCTCGCTTCTTCTCTGAGCGCATCCCTCGAGCCGCCTCCTCTCTACTGCTCCTTCCTTCACAGCTAGTACCGTGTCGGTCTTCGCTGACATGACGTCTTGTCTTCCTCCCCTACAAGACAAGGTCAGCCGGTCGCGTGGCAGCATGCAGTCCAGAAGTCATTGCGTCTCAGCTCACTCCAGCTTGACCAAGAAACCAATCCAATCCAATCCCCCCAATCAGGAAGACGACCTGCCCGCTCCCCCCCCCGTCTGGCACAGCCACGAGACAGTGACAAAGTCCCGGCGGTTACAGCCTCCCCTGCCCCGGGCGCGCCCATACAGCGCGCGCGACTAGCTTCATCGCTTGCGTGCAACACGAGGCATATCAGACGCGGGCCACTGCCAGAACGAGACGAACCAGCTTTGCTTCATCTGGTACAGCTTGTCATCAGCCCTGATGCCGAAGAAAAGGCACTTGTAGCAGCACGTCAAACTTGAGCCCTACTGTACTGTACCAGGTTGTGGCACAGACGTTTCCCCGACCGGCCGACCGATCCGATGGTGGAACCACCCCCCCTTTTTTTTCTTTTTCCCGTTGTTCCCCCTTCCCTTCTGGCCAACCCAGTGTATTGGCTTCGTGTACGTGAAACCGGACGACACCGCGTGTGAAACTGCAGTGCTGTGTCGCACCAAAAATCCCGAGCTGACCCGACCTAGACGCGACGGAACAGAACAAAAAAAGGCAAGTCAGGTTCAGAAAAGAAGAAGAGGGGGATTACACATACGCACACACAGACACATACACACACACGCAGCAGCCCTATTGAGCAAGTTTAGAGCCGGGCCAGCCCCTCCTTTGTCCCGATTTTTGTGTCTTGCAACACAGACGGACAGGATAAGCGCCCAGCTGAGTCTAGCCTCCTACCTACTTTACCTTGCCCAAGTAGCTGCCAGCCTGACCTCTGGCTAGCCATCTACCCTACCGAACTGCCTGGGAGGAAATGGCCGTCGATCCGGCAAGTCCATCAGCCGGATCACGGAGGGAAGAGGCTGAGGCGTCGAGACGCGCGCATGGGGCAGAGGGGATGAGAGATGGAGAGAGAGTCAAATAACACATACACACGCGCGCGAGAGAAGTGAAACCTTGTCCCGTGCTGAGGAGCAGGACGAGGATGGACATGAATGAAGAGGACCCGAATAGCCGGGTGCGGCAGCATTTCATTGCGTCCTTCCTTGGTGGCCCTCAGCTGACGATGCAGTGTAAATCACTGGCCAGCAGGAAGAAGATGAACTGATTGATTTGGAAGGGAGGGGGAAATAATTAGATTGCCGTTTGTCTCTTTCGAGTGCTCCCCCCCCCCCCCTTCCTTCCCCTCTGGAAAATGAGAATCAACTGCCTGCTTGCGGCGTGCGCTGTCAGTGGTCGTGAAACGCAGACCATGAATCTGCCATGAATCTGACTCGGTAAAACCTGAGTGAGAGTGTATGTGTGCGCGCGGGTCTGCGTGTGCACGCCAATAGGACCAGGGGGCCGGGGGAGTCGTGGGGGGGCAGAGTGTGGTTCGGCCGACTTGGAAGGACAACTCGCAATCTAATCGTGCGCGCCCGCGTATACATAGATACGCACTTGAGATGGTTTTGGGCCAATGTTCGGCCCCTGCGATATGCTTCTTTGACTTTGCCGCGCCCGCCCGCCCGCTGCCAGACTCGAGACGTCGTCGCAACTTTTTTGCGGCACACGCTACAGAAAAAAAAAAGGGGGGAAGGAGGGGGGAGAAAATCGAGAAGGAGAATTTAAAAACATTAAAAACATTGAAAACAAAAAAACGGCTGGCTGCTTCGTCCCTTGCTGCAAATCAGACGTTTGAGAGGCAGACTCGTGTGACGGTGTGGCTCCGACCCTGCGACGTTTGGGAGCCGCACCACGGCGCAGGGGGGGGGGGAAGGCCAGGACGACATGTAAGACTAGATCCTCGTCATGGTATTTCTTTCTGCCTACTCCAGTCTCTTCTTTTCTATTCATCTGCTGCATTCCTCTGCTGTCGGGTCGGGTTTTTTTTTTTCGTTTCTTCAAAGTTGCATTTCTTGTCCCTTGTTCATTAATGCGAATTCGGTCGGGATTACATTCATTTGGTTAATTCCTGTTTTTCCCTTCTTTTTTCCTCGCTGGCGAGACGGCATTGCATACACGCATCGAACCGAGTCCTTCTGCTTCAGCTTCAGCTTCAGCTACCACTTCTTCTTCTCCTGGTCGGCCAATTTCAGCATCTTGACAATGGGCAACAATCTCTCGTCAACCTTCGTGCCTGACACGTCCAAGGACGTGCTCAGTGAACCAGACGCCTTTGCCGATATTGTCCTGGCCGTCATCTGGGGCATCGTCTTGTACACTTTCGCCATGATCTTCACCACATGCAAGCTCATCGATCGTTGGAGGGGTCCTGCCGACAAGATACGCGTGGGAGGGGGAGGCGTGCTGCTGGCCCTTATACTTTCGTCAATGTGGCCTGTCGTCATGTCGTACCTCATATTCGCCGGGTGACAGGATTCATGAGAGGGAGCAACGTTTGGCAGGGGTTCGGGGAGGAACTTTGGAGGGGTGGGAAGGGAAGAGGAGAGCGGGGGATGTGTACTTTTTTTTCGCAGCTCGACTGCTGCGCACGACGACGGCGAGATTGACCAGGACTTTGCGGCTTCAAGGGATATCGACTAATTTTTTTTGGTACACAAGGCGCAGTACAACACAAGACCAGGCAGGAATGTCTCTGTTGTCAATGCGAATCAACCTACGAGCGTGTTTCTGCGGCTTCTCTCTGCTCGCGTGCCCTTTCTGCCGATGATGGTTTCGAGTGTTTGCCCCAGTGCTGTGGCATCGAACCGGCCGCCGCGGCCGAGCTCGTCTTTGGGACCATACACCCGCAAAGTTTCAATGCCCAGCTCAGAGAATCTGGCTTTATCAACCTTTGGTGACGATTGACCCTCCAGGTGTATGACGTGCGTGACATACAGTGAATATTCATTCTCTTCAGGCTTCCCCCAACCCCTCGAGTCGGCACAAGCATTGGCAATCGCCGCAACAAAGTCGAGTGCCGAGAACGGATTGTCCGACGGGCCAGTTTCTCGGTCTATTGTGCCGTTCAAAATGAGTATCTTGTGTTTGATCATGGGACTTGCGATGGTCTCCCCAACGCCCTTGAGCACCAAGTTGGGAATCAGAGACGTGAAGAGCGAGCCAATGCTGTAAATGACGGTGCCACTTCTCTGGAGTGCGTCCACCACGCGGGGATTGGCCGGGATGCGAATCTCCTGTCCGTAGGGATTGATGTACCAGATCCTCTCTATACGCGAAGGCAAATCCTCGTCTTCGTCCTTGGAAAAGGCGATTGCCGGCCTGCGGAGGGCAGGCAGCGAGCCTGGAAGGTTTGCGTCCTCGATTTGATCGTGATCCTCCGCATCATGGCCGACTGACAAGGCTGGGGTGTGCATGCCTGTCGCCACGCCGACACCAGGCACCGCAGCGGTCGGATAGCTGGGATGAGAGATGTCGTTCTGGCCAGTGATGACCGTACCGTTCTGCAAGCCGGCCGCAATGTGATGGGCGAAATTGGTGTTCAGGGCCGGCAGGACCGAGATGCGGACCGGAACGGCGCATACCGAACTCAGTAAGTATATAGCTGCCTCGAAGCTGCCCGTGAACAGTCGCGCCCCGGTGAGGAAGAGATTGCCAATACTGGCCTTGGAAAAGTCGAAGCGACTTCTCGGTCTCATCCGCTTCACAACTTCAAGATTGAAGCTGTTGAGATGGGACCGGATGAGCTCTCGCTTGGGAGATGAGATGTCGAGCCACAGAGGATGCGTGGCGTCCAGTATCTCGTACCATTCTGCCCTTGCAGCCTCGTACGTCTTGTGCAGGCGATGGTTGAAAAGATGTTTTATAGCAATGGTCTCGGCATCGTCGTTTTCCGGAATGAGCCTGACCAGACGAGAGCGCACATCGCCAATGCCTGTGGGCCACCCAATGTCGTCAGGAGGTGTGAACAGCAAGCACGCGGGGGATGCCGACGGGCCGTGAGGTCTGAAATACCTGGCCCGCCAAAAACGCGGATTATTTCACTCGTGCTGCCCCCATTGTCCGAGATGGGAATCACATAGCTGAGGGCTGTCTGATTGGCTGCCCGAACCTGCTCGAATACATCGACGAGGCTGTTGGCAGCGCTGCCGCCGGAGAAGACGACGATGGCACTGCGAGTGGAGGAAGCCGAATTGGGCGTCACGGGCTGACGAGCTGCTGCGGGCGAGGATGGAGCGACGGGAGGCTCGGGCGTGAGCTTGACTTGGAGACCACGATCCGAAGCCATCGGGTACTCATGTAATAGAGAGGGGCGCAGGAGAGCTTGAGGAGGGGTGGAGGGGTCGCGGGTGGCAGGGGACCGGCCGAAGGGGGCAGCGCGACACCGACGACGTCACTCTGGAGGTTGGATCAGCAGTTCTCGTGAGAATGCAACCAAAATTACACTGCGAGCTTGGGCTGAATTCTCTGAGGCCCACACAATCAGAGTAAAGACCGTCGTGCCGGTTTGCCCTGGGGGAGTCCAAATCCGACCCAGTTCATCAGGGCCCCCAGGAACAGGAAGAGACTTACAAATCCGGTCCCAGCCAATCATACTCACCGAACCCCCATCCAGAGCACGGTGCAGCATCGCAGAATCTGACGTCTACTAATCATCGCGTCATTTTGACATGACCCAATAATAGCCGCTAGGATCGATCATGCGCGAGCACTCATGTCTGCAGGTTAGAGAAGCCGGCTCCCTCGGCCAAGTCGGGCCACTGTGTATTTGCTCCATGTTTGAGGGTCATCGGGGCTTATTAATCCAAGCAGAGGGGTTTGGTTCCGTGGCGACGAAATGCTACATAAATGGACGGACAATTTTGCGCTTGGAAGGAGCCCCAGTCCTTCACGTTCTCCCCTGCCTCGCCCTCGCTTCCCTACCATGGCGCAAGATATCCCCAAGACCACGAAGCAGTGGAATGTCTCTTCGCATGATGGTTCGCAAGGGTTCGACGCTTTGAAATACACCGAGCAGGATGTGCCCGAGCTAGGACACAGCGAAGTCTTGGTCAAGCGTGGGTGACTTTTGGCTTGACCGTCTTCTCTTCACATCTGCTGACCTTTGCATTACTTAGTCCACGCGGCTTCTCTGAATGTGAGATGAGCGCACCAACAGATGGGGAGATGACATGATGACTTGCCAGGTTCAAAAACTAACAGGACCATTGCCAAACAGTACCGAGACTTGATCATCCCACAGGGCAAATACCCATTGCCTGTCACCAAGAATGTCGTGCCTGGGTCTGATGGCGCGGGGACCGTGATTGCCATTGGCAAGCAGGTGACTCGCTTTAAGCCGGGCGATAAAGTTGTCACTCTATTCAGCCAGGAACACATCGGCGGTCCGCTCAATCACTCGAACGCCACCTCCGGGCTTGGCGGTCCAAGAAACGGCACACTTCGCTCTGTCGGCGCCTTCAATGAGCAGGGACTCGTCCACCAGCCCAGCAATCTCACCGCTGTCGAGGCCTCTACTCTTTCCTGTGCCGGCGTCACGGCGTGGAACGCGCTCTACGGCTCGACGGACCATCAAGTCGCTCCCGGGCAGTGGGTTCTGACTCAGGGAACCGGCGGCGTGAGCATCTTTGCGCTGCAATTTGCCAAGGCTGCTGGCGCAAGAGTTATCGCAACCACGGGATCCAGTGACAAGGTCGACGTGCTGAAAAAGCTGGGCGCAGACCATGTTATCAACTACAAGGACACTCCGCAGTGGGGTCAAGAGGCGCTCGACTTGACGGGTGGCATTGGCGTCGACCATGTCGTCGAGGTGGCCGGCCCCAAGTCTATGGAACAAAGCCTCAAGGCCATCAAGATCTCGGGCATCATCACCATTATTGGATTCGTCGGCGGATTCACCAAGGATCAACCTGGGTTCATCGAGTGCCTGAACAATTACTGTACCACACGCGGCATCTTGGTGGGAAGCAGAAAGCAGATGGAGGACATGTGTCAAGCCATTGAGGCGAACCCTGAGAAGCTTCGACCTGTGGTTGACACCAAGATTTTCAAGCTGGAGCAGCTGAAGGAGGCTTACGAGTACCAGTGGTCAGGGAAGCACTTCGGGAAGGTCTGCATTGAAATTGCCTGATTGACATAATGTTTGTCACAATGGCGGACCAGCAGACAGGTCAAGGGGTGCTGTCTCACAGACCTGCGACATGAAAGATCCTTTGTCTGCTGGTGCCCAGCTGAATATGGATGTTTGGCCTTAGAGAATGGAATTAAATATTGTTCACTCTTCCAAAGATCATCCCATCGACCAGATGGGCCACTGCATGACATTGTTTGGATTGAGTTGCAATTATGATTATTGACACTGTGTAGTAGTCATGACGTCCCATTTCTTCACCGACCAGATTTCCGACGTTACCTCCCACCAGCGAGTCAGCCTTCGTTCAGATGTCTGCCCTGAGGACTTGGATCGATCCGTGACACCTCTCGAATTCTGTTGACACTGAAGACCTTCTGGCGGGCCTACTGGCAAAAAATCGACCAAGCCTTCCAATCATTCTCGTTGTTGCAGCACTGTTTGGGCAGACAATCGTGCTTGCCAGTTGAACAGGTGTCATCAGAATACAGCGAAACTGCAATGCCCACAGCGAAAAGTCAGCCCATCTATTGCTCGGGATCTCACACATTACGCAGTACTGCTGACTTACGCTGACATCCAGGATTGATGTTCACGTTGAGGATAGACGTTGCAGGAAGACCGTTGAGGCTTTTACACTCGTCGGGCTTGAAGTCGTCATTAATCACAGTCCAGATACCCTCGTTCCGTTGGGAGCACCCTTGTGCGCCAAATAGTCGAAAGTCTGCGACGTGTTTGTTGCGAACAGTGAGGGCGCTAGCCGTGAACGTCAGAGCTGCCATGGCGGCGAAAATATGAGTGGCCAACATATTGAGTAAGATTGAAGAAGGTGGGAGATTGAGTTTTCGGCTAAACAGAGGGGCGATACGTCGTTGCTGGTAAATAGTATGTCAAAGGGCAGAATATCGAATCTGTGGTGAAGCTGAGATTTGCCTTGAAGACCAGAAGAAACGCAGGCACCGTTTGAGATGAGGGCAGGAGTCGCATCTCTTATACTCTGGTGACGGGGGCACACGACACATGAAGCTAGCTGCCACCGTCGTTCCAGCTTTCGGGAGTACCAATCTCACCTTGCTCCGCCTCACTTGAATCAAAGAGAGCCCGGATGGACGCTGGTGGACCTTTGTCGTCTATGGTTCCTCTCGTCAATGGACATAGGTAAGAGCATATGTGTGCATGCAGAGCCCAGTGGTTGCACCCCGTGTCGATACGAGCCACCATCCGAGCAAAGCAGTCAGCACCGGCCCCAATGCGGTCATCTTCTCGTCGCGGCATGAAACGCCAAGCTCGGGATACGATTCTCAAGGCTGGCGGATGACGACAAGTTCGATGGTGTGCGCGGCTGATGGACCTATACTGGAAGCCACGCAGCGGAGAGGAACGTTGCGGCCGTGTTACCGCGTTGGGGGAGTGATGAGCGAGCACTCATACGCGATGCTACTTGCGAGGTGCGAAATACGTCAGCCGTATGTAGCTGGAGCCAGCTGGCCAATGTGCGTGTGCGCAGCAAGCTGACGCTGCGTGCCATGGCCACGGGGCGGTCCCTTTCCTCGCCAGGCTTCTCCTTCCCAGCGTCTCCTCTTTTTTGGTACGAGAACAGGGCAACTGCACTTTGTGTTACCTTTTCCTCCTCTCGGTGCAGCCAGAAACGTCTATTGCATGGATATTGGCTTGCTGCGGACGCAGTGCCATGCGAGACTCGTCGATGCCAGGCTGCGCATACAGCAGTGCCGCTGCTCCGGTTTGTGATACAGAGACCCAGGATCGTTGCAGTTTCACAGCAGAATTATACGACTCGCTGCCCAGCAACAAATATTGCACATGTTTGGCGGCTTGAATACGAGGGCTGGTGATTTCACAGCAGCGCCTGGGAATGGAAGCTCGACCGGACGGCGGCCGCGAGGACATGACGCCAAGCTTGCGTTCCGAGCACCGTGAGTAGACATGGGTTAGACTCGCAGACCATATAACGAGCGGTGGGCATCGCGGTTCTAGATCCCGCCTTGCAAGTTCCTGGGCTGCTGGCCCAGATATAGGTGTGTCAGAGGCTTTGCCTTTCGGGAGGTATGACGTTGTGATGAGTACACGCAGGCGGCATCGTCCAGAAATGCTGTGCTTGCTGCATGACCGTTGGGGAAAACTTGACCTACCAGGAGCTGTTCCACCGCATGAGGCTCAGTGCTCGTATGCGGCTATGGTCGGCTGATGCTGCGCGAGGTGATACAATGTATTTTTTGCTACGGCGGAGCAACTCTATGCACAGCAGTCTGAAGCATCGTTCCATCGCGCTAAGCTTCTCAACTCACTAGCTTCATTGGACTAGAGGGAGGCAACTTTCTAGAGATATCTTACGTGGAACGATGCTTCCGCCTTGCGCGTCTCGCCGCGATTACTCACAGGCGTTGCAAATCGTTACAGCCGTGGCACAGAAGTCGTACTGTTGGTGTACTGATACTGTTTCAGGCCATCCTCGAAATAAGGAGACCAGTGGCGATCGATCGGGCAAGACTATCAAGGACATCGAGGAAACGTCGCATATGGTCTTACAAACGGTGGAAGAGTCATGATGGTGACAACTGATACTCTGTCAAGGCTGAACCGACAAGGCTGTGTCTACTGGTCTTTCCTGGTGCTTCCTATAGCTTCTTCAGGATCATGCAGGTCCAGATTGTCATGTCTCCTCATCTGAGAATCGCTTCTACAACCCAGATGGATATGCCGGCGTATGTGACCGCACTCGCGGGGAGACAGCCAGGCTTATACGATGCTCATCACACGCTTCTCTTGTTTGTCTACGAAATTGTTTGTGAGCACCATGCTCTCTACAAGCTGCAGTTCATAATATTCCTTCGGCGCAAGATGGATGATCAATCACAATCTCCACCAAGGCAACCTTCAGTCAGCCAGTCTGGACAGTGATCGGACATGGCCCGGAGGACCTAGATTCTGTGGTTTCACTATACTAGGCTTGCCTTTTCATCGCTCTCAACTCGTGATTGACTGGCCGGGCGTTCTCGGATGGAAGCTAGCGATTGTCCCAGTTCAGACAGTCGTATCTACTGGATAAGAGAACCAAGAACCCTGGAGCGCGATAATCCCACGGGAAGTAATCAAAATAATTGAGCGTGACCGCGGGACAACCATGTCCATGATCAGTCATTCGATCCAACTTGACGCCCGGCGGCAGCGGCAGAGTGATTCATCTTGGTGGCCGGGACGATGGGGTCTTGCCCAATCAGCAGCACGGATCTTTTCATCTCATTTCCGTTTCACTGCACCATCGCAGGTCATGTTTTCCTCGGTTGATGTGTCGTCGCTCGACAGACAGTTCTGGTAGTTGGCAACGGGGCTGTGAACTCGCCTTATGGGGGGGCAGCAGCCTAGGCAGGAAAGATGCCAAGGATCGATGCCAAATTTGTCATGTTCCCTCGTCATTCACAAATCGTGTGCGCACCGGATGCGAATCGGCACCATGATGGCATCCGGCACCTCGGATTTTGGCACCCAAGGCGTGACTGAGGGACCCCTGGTGCCTGACAATCAGACGTGAAACGGTGCCCACTTGTGAATTGTACTTGACCTCAACCCGCAGGCACGAGCTTATTTCCCGGGACGTCAGCCTAAGTAAGTAGACTGGAAAACCCACCGCAGCCATTTTTTGAGTCATGACTCGCCATGCCAAAACCGACCGATCCTGGCACAATACATGCCGTCTGATATGCCAACGTCCCACAATAAGCAGGCTGCAAGCAAAGCAGTGAGGCCAATCCCCGAAACGACATTGCCGAATTCACGCCGCTTAGATGATAGCAGGAGAGGCGGGGAAGGAGAGTAAAATGCATCAACAGCGTCGTTGATAGCCGGAAACTACACACGTGGGAGCCCCCCCCGTGTAATGCGAGCGAGACATGACTCGCACACAATGACATTGACGTTGTCTTTTTTGAAAGAGGCATCGCGCATAACGGTGCTTTCCCGGGATCACATACAAAAGAGCCAGCCAGCCAGCCAGCCAGCGCGACTCGGCCGCCTCACAATCTCCTCCTCCCTCAACGGAATCTCACCTTTCATCCTGCTTCTTCCCGCCCCTTTTCTCAACATCACTCCATCAGCAGGCACGAATCGATTTGCTCTGCGCAAAGAAACCCGCCCCAATGGACAACGTACAGTTTGAAACCTTTGTGAGTCAATTGCAAAACTAGTTCAATTGAGAATTCGCTCAACTTTGCTGATACTTGGCCGCCCCATTTTCTTCTTTTTGGGGGGACGCCATAGAATGCTGATGACTCCTCGTCATCGTCGTCCGAGTCCGGCTCCGAGGCGCCGCGTACCGTGCCGACTGCCACGGAGCCAATCAAACTGCCAGGCTATGGCCTCCCGCTGGACTACCTTCCGCGGGAAAGCAGGCGGTTCCCGATCCTCATGGGCGATGCGGACGAGGACTGGAAGGCGAGAACGCTGACGAACCGCGAGGTCTGCATGCTCAGATTCATGGAGGACATCACCAACAAGCCCGAGTGGTGGCGCAAGGTCCGCGACCCGGCCATCTCTTCGAAGTGGAAGAAGGAGGTGCTACAATTGAACTGGGCAGAGTACCGAAAACATGGAGATTTTACGCCGAAGATGGCCGTGAGGGTGAGTATATATGGACGCGCCAGTCAATCCCCGTTTCCCAAGCTCAGCAGCCATACGAGCGTCTTTTTTTTTTTGGTTACTCTGCTTTATTGTTTCCCTCGATTCATCTCCTTGCCAACGGAATATTGCTGACACACGTTCCAGTGCATAGAGGAGCTGCGATGCAAGGCAACACTGTACGAAGAGACGGGCCTCATCCCGGTCATGGACCACGGTGCCTGCGTCGTCAAATCGGACAAGCTGCTGGCGAGTGACCTGACCAGTCGGCTCCGGACAGCAGTCAAGCGGCTGGAAGACGTGCCAGAGGCAGACAAAGACTGGCACCCGGGAAGCGACGAGAAAGTTGTGGACCTGGTTCACCCCTCGTTGTTCCCGCTCGTCTACGGCCGATCACGCATCATGCGCCACCAGCGCATCGGTGTGAAGGAATGCCTCGATTTCTGCGGGCGCGGGTTCCTCATCCCGTCGCAGGTCGATGAGGATACGGGGCGCATTCCCCGCGAAGTCCACCGCTTCAAGAGCGATACGATGGGCCTCGTCTCGCCCAACTTCCAGTGGCTGCCGTGCGACGTGGCCGTCGACGGAGAAGGCAAGGCCAAGATTGAGAGCTACATCAACAACCTCCATCCCAAGGACCACGCCGAGCTGTATCCCATCATTGAGGAGTTCATCGAAAAGTCGCTGCCCGCGTGGGACTTGATCTACCGGTGGGTGAGGAAGTTCCAGCTGCAGCGCATCACGACGAGACGGGTCCGATTCCACGGGCCGCCGCCTGATGTCGCTGGCACCACCGCCGAGTCTGGATCGCCGCCGCCGCCGGCTGCGGATGATGGAGAGGGAGGCGATGACGCCTTGTCCGAGGTGATTGGGGAAGAGAGCGAAGAGGACAAGCGCAAATACTACAGAAAGGAGGAAGATGAAGAGGAGGATGAGGAGGATGAGGCGGATGAGGCGTATGAGGCGGACGATGCTGACGCGGACGGCGAAGATGATTATATCGATTCAGATCTGGATAGCGAGTTCGAGTTGCGGCCAGCTCGAGCGCAGTTCACTCTGCAGCCCAAGAACGTCAAGTCCTCGGGCTTCTTCGACAATGCCGAGCGCGTCCAAGTCATTGCCAAGCTGGCCAACATCCACCTGACGCCGGAGAAGCCGTCGTACGACGGCGGCTCGTGGCACGTCGAGGGCCAGCTCAACGAGCACATCTGCGCCACGGCGCTCTTCTACTACGACAGCGACAACATCACCGAGTCGCGGCTCGCGTTCCGCTCGCCCGGCAACCTGGAGAACATGCAGGAGTGGCTGGCGTACGAGCAGAACGACTGGCTGGGCATTGAGAAAGTCTTTGCCATCCGCAGCGGCTGGGACACGCTGCAGGACGTGGGCAGCGTGCTCACGCGGCCCGGGCGGGCGCTGTTCTTCCCCAACCTGTTCCAGCACAGGGTGCAGCCGTTCGGGCTGCAGGACCCGACGAGGCCCGGGCACAGGAAGATCCTGGCCCTGTTCCTGGTCGACCCGGCCATCCCGGTGATTTCGACGGCCAACGTGCCGCCGCAGCAGAGGCACTGGTATGCGGCGGGACAGAGCGAGGCCGCCGCGACGGTCCTGCAGAACCTCTCGTCAATCATGGACCTGGACGAGGCCAAGCGGCTGAGGGAGCAGTTGATGGCGGAGAGAACGGTGCTGAAGGAGTCGGCGGACAAGCACCTGCGGCAGGTCGAATGGAATTTCTGCGAGCATTAGAGGAGGGCGTCGTGTTTGCGTGTTGGGCGTTGCACGTTATTTTCACGAGACGGTTTGCGGAGCAGCGGCAAGGCTGAAAACTTTTTTTTTGTGAGAATGAGATGTATTCTGGGCATCACACGAACCACGAGACGAGAAGGACCGGGCCCCGGGGGGGAGGGCTGTTGCGGAGGGGAATCCGGGCGCTGCTTTCTCTGCGGTGTAGCGAACCTCGCCATGAAGCGGACCAATGTAAACAGACGGGCAAACGTGGCATTGACGAAAAAGACACCTTGCCGACGTGGGGTGCACTGTGCTTCCACGACGTATATGTACTTACTTGCAGAATCACACGAGATTGTTCTGGGAAGAGCGGCAAGTCCTGTAATGGTGTCGACTGGCGCGACTGCTCCTGTCTACTACACCTCTCCCTGGCCGTCAGCTGGGGGCCCTCATTTCGATGCGAAACGAAAGCGCCGGGTCTACGGCTGCGCTGTCACGTCTGGACGCTGCTCGCAGAGACAGACACCAGGACGATCGGGTCACTGCAGTTATACAGGCCAGGTCATCGGGCGGGATCGTCAGTCAACCCTTCACACGCATCAGAAGAAAAGTCCGGCGACGGCAAGCGGTGCAGCCCCAGAGACGAACAAGGGCTTGCTGCCGATCAGTCAGGCCGACTCGGCCGTGGGGGAAGCAAAGGGAGG
>JAPFUF010000912.1:0-22599 GCA_030780645.1 Aschersonia sp. MBC 508
GTTAGGGGGGAGGATGGTCGAGAAAGGGTACAGGGAGTCTTCCAAGATCCGTCTTACGCCCGATGACCATCCAGCAGAGACACTGTTCGTTCGTGTACGTAGAGGAAAATCAGCCTGCGATGGATGCGTCTGCCATGCGGTGCAAGCACTCGCCTGGGTCGTCTCGTCGATGAGTCCTCCTGGGTGGTTCAGACGCAGCGGCGGCTCATTGTGGTGCGAATCAGACCAGACATGTGGGAGAGTCATTGCCATGCCAGGTTCTTCAAACTGTGAGCTGGGATTAACAATCCATGTCAAAACGCCAAAGCCCGCTTACAATGGACGTGGGTTCCCAGCAGCCGTCAGGTATGCACAGCCATCATTCATTGTCCGTACGCAGGCCTAGCGTTCCCCCTCCCCCGAGTCGAAACTTGGTCTGGCCTGGTCTGCTCGTGCCCCATACGTGGTACTTCCAGCACTAGCTTTGTTATGGCCTTGCACGCCGTCTAGTGGCAGTTGCCATGTCACCCCTTCCTTCCTTCCCCGCTATCCGCACTGATAGTTGGTTTTAACGAGCGAATGCAACTCGGTCGTGCGGTCGCTAGAGGATGCCGGTTGTCTCACCTGCCTCCCCATCCTGCTTTCTCCTCAACCACGGCCTTTTCTCTCTTTTCTCCTTTACAGCAGTCTATTCCTTCGCGTCATCTCGACATTCCGAGGGAGCCAGGAGAAGATCTGTCACATCGCCCCTCCCGAACGACCCTCTTCCCTTCGAGTTTCGGAGCGAAGAGTCGTCTTACAGCCGTTGGAGCCGTCGCCTACTAACCGAGCCTCTGCGCCAACGACGGCCCTCAGCCTCAAAGTTTGGCGCGTTGACCTTGCGCTCCATCACCGAGGCGACCACACTTTGCTGCCGCTAGCAGGTCATCGAGGCGACAGTTATTTCGGCATCGTGCTCACCGGCTTTTGTGACATTTGCGAAAAGATCGGCACTGCGACTCCCCCGAGTGCCAATTCAGCTCCGACCGAGACTCGGTGCCCTTGTTAGCAAACAAAGGTCGCTCATCTCACATTTTCGGTTCATCGGCTCACGCCACCATCTCAATCGCGACTGTGAGCCTCGTCCTCGCAGGGTGGACCGAGATATCGTGGGCTTCCAGCCGCGATTGAAACCGACCTCACTTGCATGTCTGCCGACCGACGGGCCGCAGATCTTTCATAAAGTGACCTCAGCTGCACGAGCGAGAACGGGCTGTACCGAAATCGTCGCTCATTTCACCGCTAAAGATGCAGCGCTATCCAGGGGGGGATTCCCACGAACGGGAACCTTTAGATCAAAGTCGAACAGGAAATCCGTACAATAACAATTACTCGGGAGCGGAGCCGACATATTTCGATGAGGCCGCATACAGATCACATCAGGGTTCGGACGTGCATCAACAGCAGTACGGAAACTACCCATCGTATGGTGAGCAGAACCACGATTCTCTAGGCAATTACGGATATGATCCAGAAGAACCTGCAGCCGTGCCGCCCCAACACAACAACTATGCTTCCTACGATCAAGGCCATCACAATGGAGCAGCTGGCGCCGGCTACGGTGGATCGAACCAAACAGTGGACAATGGAGCCATGGACGCCGCAAGAGGCCCGGGACAGTTGCCTCCGCCTCCGTCACGAGGCCAGTACCCCAACCCCCAGGAACCGGCATATTACAATTCACAATCTGGCGGATATGCTCCTGAGGACGCCTACAGCCGCAGTCCCGGGGACTATCAGTATGCCGACCAAGGCTCGCGCTCCAACCTCAACCCATTCGGCACACCGCCAGCCACTCATTCACCCGCACGAAGTATGAGAAGCCTCGGTACCGAATCATTTGCCGATGACCCGTACCAAGGAGCAGCAGGCTCGCGAGGATACTATGATTCCAGCTTCGGGGTAGTCAATCCAAATGAGATCGCCGACGACGAGGATGACGGTCTGGCTTACGGTAGCAGACGTGGTCAGCGTAGCTCCATGTTGCGCTTCTCCCGCGCAGACAAGCCCAAAGCAGCCATCGGTGCTGCTGCTATTGCAGGCGCCGCAGGTGCCGGGGCTGCTGCCGGTGCAATGAGTCGTAGCGGTAGGTTGAAATTTCTCCGTCTTATAGAGGCGCCGCGTGCGCGCATCTCTCCCTTGTCGAATGGTAGCTGATGGAACCAAACAGGTCGTGACGGCTCTGGAATCGGAGGTGAGAAGTCTGCGAGCCGAGCTGCCGAAAAAGCCGCCCGCAGCAAAAAATGGAGGTGGTTGATCATCATATTGGTC
Source organism: Aschersonia sp. MBC 508 (assembly GCA_030780645.1). Taxonomy (NCBI): domain Eukaryota; kingdom Fungi; phylum Ascomycota; class Sordariomycetes; order Hypocreales; family Clavicipitaceae; genus Aschersonia; species Aschersonia sp. MBC 508. The sequence goes on from JAPFUF010000912.1 coordinate 2,290, forward strand.
TCACTCGTGGTCATTGGCGCCATCGTAGGAGGTGTCGTTGGCAGCATGATTGCGGGTAACAAGAAGTCAGGCGGAGGCGGAGGTGGTGGTCAGTCGGCTGCCGAGGACTCGAGTAAAAACGGCGACCTGGATATCAACAGCAGTGAGATCAAGGCTCTGATGAACAACAAAGACTTCCACAAGGTCTTCCCGGGCATGGACTACACCCCGCTCAACACGCAGTACCCGGATTGCCTGACCAACCCACCGTCACAGAATAACATTACCCGCGATGTCGCAGTCCTCAGCCAACTGACCAACAAAATTCGCCTGTACGGTACCGACTGCAATCAGACACAGATGGTGCTGCATGCTGTGGATAAGCTCAAATTGACCAACGATGTCAAGGTTTGGCTGGGCGTGTGGCAAGATGGAAACACGACCACAAACGCACGGCAACTGGCACAAATGTGGAACATCCTCGATCAGTACGGCGCCACCCCGTTTGAAGGCATCATCGTTGCCAATGAGATCCTCTTCCGCAAGGAGATGACGGTGACCCAGTTGGGAACCATTCTGGATGCAGTGCGAGCAAACCTGACCACCAAGAACATCAAACTCCCGGTTGCTTCTTCAGACCTTGGAGACGACTGGACGTCTGATCTCGCAGCTAAGAGCGATTACATCATGGCCAACATCCATCCGTTCTTCGCCGGCGTGTCGGTGAACCAAGCGGCCAGCTGGACGTACAGTTTCTGGTCCGGAAAAGACAAGCAGTTCTGGAAGGCGGACACAAACAAGAACATCATCTCCGAAACGGGATGGCCGAGCGCCGGCGGCAAGGGGTGCGGCTCATCACCGGTGTGCGATGCATCGACGGCCGGTGCAGTTGCCAGCATCGACGGCATGAACCAGTTCATGAATGATTGGGTGTGCCAGGCATTAGCAAACAACACAAACTACTTCTGGTTTGAGGCATTCGACGAGCCATGGAAAATCCGATTCAACGAGAAGGGCAAGGAGTGGGAAGACAAGTGGGGGCTGATGGACGTCAATCGCAAGCTGAAGCCCGGCGTCAAGATTCCCGATTGCGGAGGGAGGACGGTGTAGAGTGCGTCCAGTACCGATGCTTCACGTCGTCAGCGAGCACAACTTAGCGTGACTTGTTGCGCGCATTCTGACCAGTTTTACGCTGGCTTCTCGTTGCATATAGCATGTCGCCCTGCTTTCTTCTCCCTCCTCTTATTTCATCCTGTCTTTTTCCCTCGCGATCTTCCTCGCATTGAATCTCTTTCTCGAGTTTGGCCAGACTGGGCTGAACTTGACTGGCTCGCAACCCTCAGTCCGGCGTTGGAGGCTCAGAAGTTTTTGCTGCAGCACTTTTGTGAATATTTGTGTTTTCGTCGATTGTATATCATCATATCTGAGGGGCTAATGAAAGGGCAGTGGAATGAGTTCATTGCTCTTTCGTGGTTGACCCTGGCAAGCATTTTATGTGCATGGCAGACAGGGGATTTTCAGTATAAACTCAATTCATTCGTCATTGAGAAACCCAGGCATTTGAGTGTTGGTGCTGGTGCGTGTGTTTGGGGCTAGGATGTGTGCAAAGCGCGCAAGTGTCTGGCTCCAGTAAGCGTCTGTCTAAATCGCTAAATGCATATTGCCTCTACGCAACGTGGTAATGACGTCTCGACTTGCGTTCTCTTTCTTTCAGAAGTGGTGTTGATCTTCACCCTCTGCCTGTCTTGGCCGACGCCACGTGGCCGCTGTCCCATCGCGTCGTCCATCCTTGCGCATGCCATCTGGCGCGCTGCTCGCATCGTCCGGTCGCGTAGCTTGGTCCGTGAGCGTGCCGCTCCCGCTGCCTCTGGTGAGAACGTCCTCCTGCATCGAATCGTGCGCCTTACGCCAGTACAAGCATGTACTGGAGAAGGCTGTGCCGTCTTGCGGGAACAACCACTTCTTATAGGTCGTCTCCATGACGCGGGTGCCCTCGATCTCATTGACGGGTGTCAGCAGCCTGCGTCGCTCGATGATCAGCAATCTGCGGCTGCGCAGACACACGCAAAAGAGAGAGACAGGCGGAGGCGTACATACAGGTCCCACGTGTTCCAATCAGTGCCGACAAACACCGCAGGCAGCTCGTTTGCAATCGCTTGTGCGTAGAGGGGCTTGTACAGATGGATCCCGAACAGCAGCGTGTCACTGTCGACCTGTTCACAAGCGCCGTCTTTCAAGACCGCGTAGCCTCGGCCCTGGAGAAACGAAACGTCGGCGTCGGTGAAGAGCGGCTCTTGGAAGATGCAGTCAATTTTCCTGCCGCCATCTATCTCTGTATAGTTTTCTCTCCTGTCAGTCTTTTTTTCTTTCTTCTGCTTTTCCCATGAGACTTGTGGTCGGTCATTTCTTTTGGGGGGAGGGAGGGATGAATCATGGAAATGGTGTCGAGGTTTTCAGTCAGTCGCAAAAGGCAGAGGAGGTTTTTTCGACATACCGAGAGATTGGGCGAGGGTCTCAAAGGCGAGGAGCTGGATGAAAGCGCGGCGCTTGGCTTCCCACGCGCCATCGGGCGGATCAAACGATCCGATACCCAGACAAACGGCCTTTTTGACGATGCGCGTGCAGTGCGATTGGCTTTGGGCCGAGGCGGCCAGGTCGCGTATGGAGCTGTAGATTGGCTTGGAGGCGAAATCTGCTTTGAGCCGCGTATATTCGTCGGTGATGTCGGTGACGGAGCGGAGGGGACCTGTGCGGGCTGTGGCTGTTGCGGCTGCGGCTGCGGCTGCTGCTGCTGCTGCTGTTATGGCTCGTCTGGTTGGCAGTCTTGGGCCACGACCCTTTTTCGACCTGACGACTGTCCATTCTTGCTCGCGCTGTGGGAGCTGCTGCTGCTGGACTTCATGACCGCCTACGATTGGAGGAGATCCGGCCATGGCTGACGGGCGGCCATTTCGCGGCATCGAGCGGGGGAGCTTCGCGGCATGTGAGGAACAATTTTTTCGGCGTCGTTTGTGTGGTCAGATGTCGTGACACACAACTCTTGAAACTTGATGGATGGACATGGGCTATGAAATTTAGGTTTCTCAGGTGGGGTCTCTTTGGTTCGCTTGCCCGCGTTTGCTGGTCGCGATCCCCAACGTCTCGCATGCTATGACCATGATTGTTCGCACTTCGTTCTCTTCTACTCCCAATGCAGGAGTCTGAATGCTTTGTTTGCTCATGTTGCTGCCATCATGTGGGCATGATACCTCCCGGTTTTTCCCTTCTCTCTCGGCCTGGACCCGTCCGCCCACACTTTGCTTGCCCGCGTTTGTCTGATTCTTCCCCACATCCTGTTGAGTTTGTAGCGTGTGTGCGGGCGACCCTGATTTTCCTGCCAGACGGACGCCACCACGCCAACCCCCCCCAGCATCACGCGGGCAAGGATCCGAAATTCTCCTCTTTATTGTTGTACGGGATGTGGCGAGACGGGTGGATGGCGGACTAGTTCCTGGCTAGCTGCATGCAGTCCATGCAGGCATGCACACTGTTCATGTGCAATTCCTAGACTACTGCACCCTACGGCTGCCACAAAGGCCGCTGTTCATCGAGCCAAAGCAACGCAAATGCAACATGCGGTGCCACGGGGCGATACCGTAGCTGTCGAGCCGCATCTACCGAGTCTGCACTGGACGCAAACCGCCGCGGTGATTGGGTGTACCGGCTCCACCCAAGCGCTTACTTCCCGCCCGGCCAAGCCAATTACTGCTCCTCATCACGTCGTAGCCGCCGTGCCAGCCTCTCGTGATTGGATCTTGGGTGGGAAGAAGCCGATGAGCTCTTATCGTCAAATCCATGTCTATCGGCATCTTGCTGAGAGAGGCGAGGCCAGGGCATGCGAGGCGAGAACGCCGGGGAGAGAGGAAGAGGGAACAGGAAAACGGCCGAGGCCGTAGCAAATCTTCTGGCTCCAATGGATGTGACACTGTCCTGTCGACACATTATGCGTCGCCTCAATTGCACTTTCTTTTCCCCCCTTCTAAACAAAAAAATACAAACCCTCACAGGCAATTTCTAGACTCAAGATTCACTTGCCTTTCTGCTTTGCATGATTGGTCAAGTCTTCTCGGAGTTTCGAATTCTTAATCGCTGACCATGTTGTACGGGCTCGCGGTGCTGCTGGCTTATGCGGCCATAGCTTCGGCCCATCTTGTGCTCTCTTATCCCGGCTCGCGGGGCAACAACCTCATCACGAACGATACCTTTCCATATGGCATGCAATGGATGTACCCGTGTACGTTGCTCCTGCCCTCAAGAAATAGTCGCATAGCAGAAACCAAAAGAAAAAAAGAAATTTCCCTCCCACAAACGGAAAATCATGAATAATGCTAACGGGAGGCCTGAAACTCTGCAGGCGGAGGTATGGGGACCTCGCGGAATCGTACATACTGGCCGACGACCGGCGGCGCCGTCGCTTTCCAGCCGGGCTGGTTTCGAGGACACGCCCTGGCCGTCATCTACGTCAATTTGGGCTTCGGCACCGACGGGCCAGACGGCGGCCCGGAAAACATGTCCAACCCCATGGTTCACCAGTTCACCATCCAAGGCCCCAGCAACAACCCCTACCCGGGCACAGTCTGTCTACCGCAAGTCCCCCTCCCGACAAACACGTCCGTCAAGGCAGGCGATAAGGCCACCATTCAAATCGTGGAGTTGGCGCAGCACGGAGGCGCGCTGTACACGGTACGTACACTTCCAAAACCCCTCCGACCCAGATGTCATAAGAAAAACCGAAAGGAAAGTGGAGAGGCATGAGAAGTCCAAGGACTGCAAAGACACTTCAGTGTGTAAGTTGGCAAAGAAAGAAAAGGAAAGCTGACAGCTAGTGGCATTTCCATAGTGCGTCGACATCATCTTCGCCGACCCGGGAGACGCCAAGGTCGCCCTCGTCAATGAGACCAATTGCTACAACTCGACCGATATTGGCTTCGCAGAAATGTATACCACGGCCACCAAGATGTCCGGAAGCGACGTATATATTACTGCGGGGGCAGCAGCGCGTCGCGTTTCCTGGCTGGGATTCTTGCCTTTGGCGCTTACGGCCTTATTGACTCTGCTGTGATTGCAGAAAAAAAGGATGGAGTGGCTCAGGCATCGACCAGGATGGAGGAGACGGACGTGGATGACTGTATTCCGGGTCTCGATGGGAGCTTCAAAGGGCATGAGGTGGAGTTTCTGGCGCATTGTTTTCGGCTCGTCTCTGACATGAATTGATTATTTTCTCAACACGAACAGTGCTTGCTTGCCTTCTACTGCCGATAGCCGTGACTGGATTGCGCCAACACCATACCAAACCCAATCAACCTGGATCGCCCTCGCGGTTGAGCACCTATGCGTATGCTAGACACTCGCCAGCGGCCGCTTTGACTCTCTCTTCGCTTGCTCGATTTTGAGCTCCCGAAATCCAGTCCGCAACACCCAATCCACCAGCTGCCTCCTTGGAAGCTAGAAGACATGTGCCCAATGCGACAAGCCCTCGATACAGCACCTCCGAGTCTGACTGGCCATCCAAGAGGGCCCCCACAACCACGAGAAGCCGCCGCCGAAGCTCTGGGGTGAGTTGTTTCTCCTTGTTGACCAAGACAGAATAATTCACGGCACAGGTTGTTGCCGCAATCAGCACGTTGCGGTTGAATTTTCCGATTGCATCGCCGCCTCTGATTCCGGCAACTCGCTCCAGAAACCCGATGGCCTCGCTCGCCTGTGCGGCCATGACACTCCTGCCATCAGCCGTGGCGAATAGATTGGCCACAGTGCGCAGTCCCATCATGGCTGCATTGTCGTTCACCGCGGTGTCAGCGGGCACCGAGCAGCGGATGGCCAGATCGAGGGCCGATCCGAACGGCGTGCCAGAGAGCTTAGCCACCGATGGGAATCTTGCTATGCATCTGAGCAAATCTAAGCTGGCCAGGCGATCCCCATACGGCCATTGAGTCACGATCTTGACAACAGTGTCCAGGGATTTGACCGGAACCGGGCGACCAGCCTCAAGCGCTTCACGCAGCTGCTGCAATACGGACTCTTCACCTGGGTTGAGGGCCGCATCCTTGCGCCCTGACGCTTTCAGAGTTTTATTGACGCTGAAGATTTTAGAAAAAATGGCTGATGGAGTTAGTAAGCAGGATCTGAGTCGGCACGAGGCGGTCAGTGCTTACCTTCATACTTGGCAGCAGAAATATCCAGATATTCTTTTTGCGGAAGAACTCTGCCTGCCTTCGACTCTGTTTGACCGGGGCGATATCGCGCTTCCGATCCATAGGGGTCAGGACCAGAACTATCTGTTTGCCCAAGTGTCGCGCCCTTTGTATTCTGCGTGATGAAGTTGGCGACATTGTCCAAATAAGTCAACGGCAGCTCGTTGTCGTTGAGAAATTGCGTAGCTCTTTCGTACGGGTTTTCGGACAAATTGTAGGGGAGTTTCAGGGGAGGCTTGCCATCCTCTATGTCCACATCAAAGACGTAGTCGTACGACTTTCCGTTGTATTCAGTTTTTCGACCCGAACTGCCGGCGGCATCGACGACTGTGCCGACGTTGATCCATTGCTGTTGGCTCGTTGACCAAGTATGCGCCGTCACGTTTCCGTTGTCTTCCTTGATCATCTGCACTTGCCCGTCCTTTGTCCCTGACTTGTTTGTCAAGAATTCGGGTCCTGGGAGCTTCTCCTTATTGATGCCGCCGAGTTGTTGCTGGGGAATTGCCGAAGCTTTAACCGAAGCCTCAAAGTCTGCAATGGCCTGTTCGTCAGCGAAGCGATCGGCCTGCCGCGTGAAAACGCGCGCGACGCCATCGCTAGAACCTGTGACAATGTCTCCGGTGTCTTGGCTGGCAGCAACGGTCCAAACCGATATGGCCGGGTGCGTTATTGTCTGAACGCATTGAAGGCCCCTCCATATCCGGACAGTACGATCCTCGCCGGCACTGGCTAGCTCGCCTGATGGCAGACTTGCCAGGCTGTAGACGAAGCTGTCGTGACCATGCAGCTCGCCCGTCTGCTGACCGTTCAACTTCCATAGTCGGATTGTTCCGTCATTGCTGGCGCTGGCAATGTCTGCATCGGTAGGGTGGCCCTTCGGAACTTTACACAACGCTCGTACAACTTCGGGCGTGTATATCGTCGTTTTTGGCTGAATCTCGCCACCAATCGACGAACTGAGGTCGAATATTCGTATGCATTTGTCAGCACAGCCCGTAGCGGCCGTCTGCTCGTCGAGGGCCAGGACACTCCACACAGCTTTGTCCTCATGACCCGACAACATCACAACGGTTTCCCATTTCTCTAAGCTCCAGACGCGAGCTTGACCGTCCCATCCACCGGATACGAGGTACGATCCATTGGTGGCTACGTCCAGTGTACAGACATTGTTGGCATGACCAATCAACAGGCGCTCGGCGTGATCAGTAGAGGCGGCCGCGGGAGATTTGACTTCGATAACTGTATCTTTTCCACCGGAGATGATGAGCCCGTTGTTGTGCGCACTCGAAGGCGGGGAAAAGGCCACGGAGTTGACATATTCGGAGCCGCGGCTGACTAGTGTCCCTTCAAAGGACGGCGGTGATTTGGAGATTCTTGACCACTTGCGAACGGTACAATCTCTCGAAACAGACAGAACCACGTCGGGAGATGCAAAAGTGACAGCTCGCACCTGCGAGAACTCAAGTTAGCCAGCGGCCTTGGAAAGTCATCGGATAAGCCGTAGGAGTTCACACATCTGCTTCGTGACCGACAAGCTGGGCCGACAGCTTGAAATCCGCGGCCATGGTGTTTCAGCGAGACCGTTTAGTGATTGTGGATCGTGCAATTGCTGAAATTATGGCAACGCTCCAGGGTCAATAGTAGGTGAGCGCAGTGGCTGCGAGGTTTGAGATTGGCCGGCAAGTCATCAGTGACGTTGACGTGGTCGCTGGCGGAGTTGGAGCTCTAGTGGAGCAGTGGAGCAGGCGGACGGAGCGCACTCGCTCAAAGGGGAAGAGCAACGAATATTCGGCATTGCGAGTCATGAAACAATGAAACATAATGCATAGCGGCAAGCGGCTGTCAAAAAATCTAGCACGGGTCTGACATTACGAGTCTGACATGCGGACTGGCCGGCAGCTTCAGCGATTTGCTTGAATGATGATTGGTTTCGGCATCTCAGGTGCTGCTCTGTACGTACTGCATGGCGGGGTGTTTCCTTCGATGACTGATTGACACCCCACCATTCTGGGCCCAGCCAAGCTTCTGCGGCCCTGGGCCAGGCACATCGTCAAATCAGAACTTGGGGTTTTCTTTCATGTGGAAGAGTTTTGAAGAAGACTACGACGAGGAGACATCGACGTTGACTGGTTGCAATCGATCTGCAGCTTTGACGCACATTGAGACAGGGTCAAGCATGTTGTGGCCCAACGAGATTGGGATGCCAGCCGTCAGCTTCCACTGCTGCGCGTCCCATGGACGGGTTCTGGCTTACAATGACAAGGCGGGCAGGCACGAGGTGCCTTCTCGAAAGGAAGGCGGGAAAAAAACCCACAAGTGCCACGACTGCTTATTGCCGCTTGTACCTTGGAAGATGGGCGGCCCCACCATGTCCTGCAGCACCTACCGCCATGCATCTGTCCCACCCATGTCCTGGCTTTCTGCCGCGATTGCTGCTTTCGTCCTTTTGTCCCACCAGCCGTGAGCTTCCTTCGCACTCTTCACGCCGGTATTGAATGCCAAACCTTCAGTTCGCGCTGGTTGTCGACCGCGTGCTCTCTCGACGCTTCAGTACACTCTTTTCACTTTCTCAGTCGATTGAGACGACTCGTTTTCGGCCCTGTTGAGAAGAGATCCGAATAGAAATTGTGCTCCTCTTTACGATTCCCTTTTCCCTGTCCGCTCCGAAGCACGACCTGACGATTGTAACGACTTTGCGCTCCCACACCATTCAGCCTATCTGCGAACTCCTTCCAGCCCTCATTTAGGGAACATCGATAACGTCTTTGAGACGTAGAGTGGACGAAAACTTTGACCTCGAGGCCGTCGAAATTATCATGGCTTCCGATGCCGCTCGGCAATACGTGCCGCTGACCTGCCACGGTCACTCTCGACCAGTGCCTCACATGAGCTTCTCCCATCTCGAGAAGGAGGAGACATACTACATGATCTCTGCTTGTAAAGGTTTGCGATGGCCTGCTGGATCGTCGCCGGGCTCACATCAGAAGGTTGTGGCTGACCCTCGCCTTAGATGGAAACCCGATGCTCAGGGATGGTGTCACAGGAGACTGGTATGTTCCGTCGGGCGAGCGACACTCTTTCCTGTTGGCACATTCATTGTGTGGCTCACAGGCCAAACAGGATTGGCACTTTCATAGGACATAAAGGAGCTGTCTGGCAGGCTAGGCTGAGCCCGGATGCTTCTAACGCTGCGACGGCCTCGGCAGATTTCACCGCGTGCGTGCAGCGCCTCCGATACCTGTCTAGAGCATCAGGAGCTGACTGCTGAGCCACAGAAAAATCTGGGACACACATACCGGTGAGCTGCTGTACAGCTTGCAGCATGATCATATTGTCCGAGCCGTCGCCTACCCGCCTGACAACTCAGATCTCGTTGCCACTGGTGGCATGGAAAAGAAACTTCGCGTTTTCGACCTTGCTGAGTTGGCAAGCAGCCATCCAGGTATCCCTGCCACCATTCCTGCTTCCGCCGGCTTCGAAATTGGCGAAGGCGTTCACGCCAGCTCTATCAAGTTCATCTGCTGGACGCGAGACCCAAATATCGTGGTTACCGCCTCCGACAAGACTATCCGCTGGCTGGATCTGCCGAGTAGAGCCTGCATCAAGCATGAAGTCCTCGACGGCGAAATCAAATCCTGCGAGGTCGTGTCTGTGGCACCAGACATGGCCTCTCCAAGTGATATCGGGGGCGGCAAACCCGTGCTTGCAGTATCCGCCGGCAAAACGGCTTACTTTTGGGGAGGCGACCAGGCGATGGATGAGCTGAAACGTATCAAGCTCCCCTATTCGATCGCAAGCGTTGGCCTCGACCTGAAGGGACGCAAGTTAGTTGTAGGTGAGGAGCCCGGCACCTGGGCAAAGGTGATTCGGTACGATGATGAGGAGGAAATCGATACGCACAAGGGACATCATGGCCCAATATGGTCCGTTGCCTTTTCTCCCGACGGCAAGTTGTATGCCACTGCCTCGGAAGACGGAACAATAAAGATGTGGAAAAATTGTGAGGGTTTCTATGGCCTGTGGCGTGGAGGTGCCGAGCGGTCTGCCGAGTAGAGCGAATCAGACCGACAGACAGTCTCGAGCGCAGCAGCCAGTCGGGACAGCTATCGCGGAAGCCACTCTCTCAGCCTGTCTTGTAGCAGCAGCGGCAAGGAGTCGGAGGTTAGCAACGACGGCATTTGGAGGACAGATGAGCATTCCCTCTGGGAGACGAAGATTCTCGAGCAACAAGCCAACACCTGAGCCAGCGAGGCTCGGTACGCCAAGGATAGATGCGGTACCGGCGGAGGTTGGTGCGACGAGCCTCTTACGGGAGGAGTGTGCACCTCGATGGGCGCACCAGCGTGCGATGCCGGAGTGATGGACTCGGACATTTTTACTCTGGCCAAAAAAATTAACAGATAGCTAAAGCAACGTGTATGGTAGCGAGGCTGGGTGAATGGGGGAGGCGGGACGATATCACGGACCCCTGTGTTACTCAGAGCATGACAGCCATGAAGTGTCACTTATTTATTCTGACAAGGTGTCTTGTCAACGTTTTGGTGAGCAGTATCTGACCCGCTTCGATGCGCGCAAGGATCGACATTCGTCCGGGCAGCGCATCAGCATCGACTCATTTGTTAATCATGCTGTGCCTGCCAGGCCTTTGCCAAAGATCACGAATCGGTCCTGAGCTAACTTGCACGCGAGAGCTACCAATTTGTACAGAAGAAGGTGGGCTCCAACAGCGCAGATAGTACAGCGCGTTTAAAACAGCACAATTGATACAGCGCGATCAGTATCCCCTCGGCCCCTGTTCCAGACAGGAAAATAGCAAGCTTACGATGAGGCTAAACTCGTGATGGATACGGCTGCGCGAATGCATGCGTGAGAGCCATGAAAGTTCCCCACGGCACTTGCACGATTTTCAATGGCGACGGCGCTCTCTCACACCCTGATTCTGTCATCGCGACAGCAAAAGGGAAGAAGGCCAGAAAGCAGCACTCTCGGTCATCGCAAAGGCCAGACACCAGCTTGAGAGGCCTAGCAAGGGCAATGAGACAGAGAGAAGGAAAAAAGACAAGCCTAGTGGTACACAAGCAAGCTTCCGATAAGCTTTTTTTCATATGGAGCAGCGCGTGCCGTGTATGGAGTGATCGGCGACAGGAGCGTCTGGCTGGTGTTGTTGATTGGGTGGCGTGTTGCCGGGACCGTTTGTAGTCAGTCAATCGACGGCGAAGCCAGAAGCCTAAAGCCTGGCCTGGAGGTTGCGCTTCCCCGCCCCCCCCTTCTTCTCTTCTCGATTTGCTTTTTTTTGTGCTCAACACGGACGGTAGGTGGCTGGTGATTGGTGGAAAAGGCCTGGGCTTCGTGTCGGGGTGGTGGTGTCGCGCCGGCATCTTGGGGCCGACTGAGCTGCTGCTTTGGGCAGGCAGCTGTCCGCCGGCCGCGAAGATTGATGATGTGGCAGACAAAAGAAAAGAAGGAGAAGAAGAAGAGCGAGGAAAAAAAAGGAAAGCGTCCCAAAAGCCAATCCGAGACGTTTGAGATATCTCTCCCCTCGCAATTGGGCGAATACTCTTTTCGTGATATGTGATGCGGCGGTTTGCGTCCTCTCCTCTCCCCTCCTTTCTGTCACCCCCCCCTTCCATGCGCCGTGGTCGCCATTGGCAGGCCGAGCTCCATCCGTCTGTGGCGCCGCGGGCTGGCACATTGCCGTCTGATAGATCACCTGGACTTTGTGTGACGATAGATAAGAAATTGAGCAAAGGACTGACCTGTTTTTTTTTTTTTTTTTCTTTGGTGTTTCGGCTTTGCGGCACCCCTCCACGCGACCACGGTCGAGCAAGCTTGGTGCAGTGCTTATCAACCTGCCTAAATTACTATAGCACGAGAATTGTAATCGTCATTGAGGCAAGTCGTCGAGGGGGAAAAGAAAATCTTGCGGCTGAGCACGCGGAAGCTCATCACCAACCATCCTTTGTCTCTAGCAGGAAGCGCGGATGTGGCGGCAGCAAGCGAGCGGACTTTTTGCAGCTTTTCGGCCGAATGGTGATTTGGCGCGGGTTTAGACGCAGCGCGGGATGTCGTCACGCCTGCCAGAAAGAGGCATTGGTTCGTTTCATCGCGGCCGCTACTCCAACGTTGTTTGGTCGCGACAGCCACCAAGGACCCCGGTGTTGCTTCTTAGGGGCCCTTTTGTCTGCGATGGAAGCTAGCTCTCGCAGTCCTTATCCTGGGCACGAGATTTGTAAGAATCACGTTGACCTTATGACGGTCAATAATGTGACCGAGTTGAGGTGGAGGTAGTCCGTGTCCGTCTTGCTATATAGATCCCGGGCTGCGACTCTCATGAGAAGCCCTCAGGAGAGGCGCCGCTTCAATTCATTTCATAACGGTCTATAGTCCCGAGCATATCGTTGTTTTCGTAATGCATTTCTGTGGCGCATTCCTCATCTCGCTCCTGGCAGCCGACAATGCCGCCGTTGCTCTGCCCGCCTCCGGTATCAATGGCGACAGCGCTTCGATCAAGGCCGTTCATAACAAGGCTTTCAGGCCGAATGGCCCGGCAGCGCTTGCCAAGGCATACCGCAAGTTCAACAGCACCGTGCCTCGGGATGTCGCGAGCGCCATGGCACGCCACGGCAAGAGGACGACGACGGGTTCTGTAGTGGCCACGCCTCAGCAGTACGACAGCGAGTATCTCTGCCCCGTCCAGATCGGCCGGCCTGCCCAGACGCTGTATCTGGACTTTGACACGGGCTCCAGCGACCTCTGGGTCTTTTCCACGCAGACGCCCCGCAGCGAAGTCCACGGGCAGGCGTTGTACAGTCCAGGGTCCAGCTCGACGGCACGACTCCTCGAGGGGGAGACGTGGAGCATCACGTATGGTGACCGCAGCTCCTCGAGCGGCGATGTGTACAGCGACATCGTCACGGTGGGCGGACTGTCGGTCAGCGGACAGGCCGTCGAGTCGGCCGAGCAGGTCTCTGCCCAGTTCTCAAACGGCCCGTCGTCCGGACTACTCGGGCTGGCGTTCAGCTCCCTCAACACCGTCGCCCCGGACAAGCAGAAGACCTTCTTCGACAATGCTTCGCGAAACTTGAACTCTGCACTATTCACTGCTAACTTGAGGCACAATGCTGGTACGTTTGCCCTTTTTCGTACAATGACACGGAGAAAAGCCATCGTTTTGCCCTTCTTCGTGCCAACACGTCTCGGCTTTGCTGTGCTCCGCCGCCTTGCTTTGACATTGAAAATCTGACATTGTTTCGAGCAGACGGGACCTACAACTTTGGATACGTTGACGCCTCAGAACATACTGGCTCCGTCACCTACACTGCCGTGGACAACAGCCAGGGCTTCTGGAGCTGGACCAGCACCGGCTACGCCGTCGGCAACAGCCAGCTTAACGACCACTACATCACCGGCATAGCCGACACCGGCACCACGCTGCTCCTCCTAGATGATAGTACTGTGAACGCTTACTATAGTCAAGTCAGCGGCGCCGCATACGACTCGTCACAGGGCGGGTACACCTTCCCCTGCCGTGCCTCACTGCCCAGCTTCACCTTTGGCGTGGAGTACTCGAGCATTACGATTCCCGGGTCGTTCATGAAATATGCGCCGACTGACGACTCGGGCGTGACGTGTTTTGGAGGGCTGCAGAGTAGTTCTGGCATCGGCATCAATATTTTTGGGGACATTGCCCTCAAGGCCGCCCTGGTGGTGTTTGATGGTGGCAATCTGCGGCTCGGCTGGGCTTCCAAGTCGGTCTGATTCACCATACGCAGTGCAGTGCCTTTTGCCGGCGAGATTTGACTGCTAAGAATTACTGTCAAGGCGATATGGTCTTTTCTCTCATTTAAGCTTTTTTTTGTATGAAACATGTTGGGAAGCGTAAAGTATTGGAAGCGTAAAGTACAATGGCACTCCGCGGCGTCTTGGCGACGGATGTGCTCGGCTGTCTTTGAACAAGCATCAACTGTGCATCTCCTGTTGCTCTGTCGACGGTGTGCTGCCACCCCGGATCGTCATCGTTTCCCACAATAGCATCGAGATGCATTCGTCGGTTTGAGTCAAGAGACTGAAACCGCACAAAGAAAGGGGAGGGCGGAGGCATGAACTGGCAGTCAGGCCATGATTCCGCCCCGGACAACTTGCAAAATGGGTCGACTTACCGTATTCCCTTTGCCTCAGCGGCAGTCTGGGCCTAGTGGTACTCCTGGTGATTCTAGTATACCTAGCTTTCGTACCAATTCGAGAGCTCATTCCCATGCGTAGCACAAAGAATAAGGAGAAGAAGGCTATTGCTGGTGTAAGGCTACAGAGAAGGATCGCGTGCTGCAGATTGGAAATCGAGGTCCGGGCTGAAGCGAACGGGTCTCCCGGTGCTTTTTTGGGTATGAAATTGAGTCACTGTTGGTTGTTACACACAACGACCGTGAGATACCCGTGGCTTGTAGAACTATAGGACTTGAAGATGAGAATGACATCCAGCTACGATTTAGAGGCGAAGGAAATTGAAAAATGCGACGGGCTTGGTGCTTATGTTGTTTTCAATAGTGTATAAACACGATTTCCTCTGTCACTTCTTGATGTCCTCTGACAGCGGCTGTTTCCTCCTCGCTGGATTTCGGGCTCCGTGCTCTGATCCCTCCACGTGCTGACAGCAACATGGCGCATTGCTGCCACCACCCCGGAAGAAATTAGAGGCTCAGAAGCTTATGTTGACGGCCTTTGACGAAACTCGCACCTGGACTCCAGGGGCTGTCTCTGCATAACCGATAACCAGAACTCGACATGTATAAGCTATGCGGTAAAAGTCCAAGAAGGAAGAGAGTTGAGGCTTGGCTGAGAATCAGTTGCCCTTTAAGCACATTCACGAATCACTTTGGGTTTGCAGGCCCTGATCGCGGCGATGGCTGTCCTGATCTATGCCAGCAGCAGTGACGCTGTTGGAGGCCGTCCGATTGGCTGAAACTTCTATCCCGTAACTATCCTTCGTTATGACCCCCGGGAACCAACTCATCTGGCTCCCATGCCAGCTTCCTCATCTCACAATCCTTCAGTTTCTTTTCGACAAATGGTTCCATATTCTCCCTGACTCGCTCATCGAGCAGGCTCAATCTCTGCTTCCATGAATCCTCAGGCGATCCTCCAGGACCAAAGAATTTTGGATCTAGCTTCTCCCAAAAGATGGCATCAAAAGCAAAATTCTTTCGAGCAGCGTACGCAATCCAGAACCCACCCTCATGCCAACTCTGGCGCATTCTTTGAGAGAGCTTGTTACCATCCAGCAGCTTATTACCGGACGCAATAGCGGAAGCTTCACATTCTTCTAGAGCGCCCAAGAATACTTGCAATCGGCTTTCGTATATGTCTGACCACTCGTCCATACCGCCGGGCCAATACTCAGGCTGTTCGAGAAGCAGCCACCATGGTGGTGCAGACGAGAACTCGGACGGTGCTGCGTACGCAAACTCCCAATCAATAACCCCGACAATTTGCAGATTCGCATCAAGCAGTATATTCGACGGTCGCAAATCATCGCACCAGATTCTAAACGGTCCATTGTCATGCATGCCAGATAAAAGTCTCCTTTCAGTTGCAAGCTTTTGAAACAGATGCCTAGCAACATACCTTCGCTGACAGTCTGTCCTCGACTCTATGGCATCGTTCCGTTGCCCAAATAAATGCTCTATATGTAGTTGTGAAAGGCTCATAAGATAGCTTGATGAAGACTTGAAGCTAGCATTAGGCAACTTCTGCCTCGGCAGGGTTCCCAGCCTCACCAGTTCATTCATATGGAGAGACAAGGGGCGGTGCGTCACATCCCATGAGAACTCATCAGTCTGTCGAAGGGACCCTATGGCTGGAAGTTCCAAATAAGAAAGCTGAAGTAGAATATCTGCCACCTGGCGGTACAACATTTCAAGCTTCGCAGGCTCAATGTTCGGGTCGAGAAGTAGCCGGTCTTGAATGCCGCGGTCTGGCATGTTAAGAGCCGCTCCCATGTCCATCTCATGATTGATATATTCCATAATAATGAAGGGGCCCAATCCAAGCGGGCTTTCCTCCTTAGTGCCCCAGTGAAGAATAAATGGCACTGGTATAGTGGTCTTGTCTTGGATATACTTGATCATGGCGACCTCGTTGCGTATCTTCTCCTCAGGGAACATCGAGACGCCAGGTTTAGCAAATCGAATCACAGCCGAGCCACCATCTTGAAATTTCATGCGGAATAGAGCGTTAAATGCGCCAGCCTTTGGATCGCACATTTCGGTGGGAATGCCACGCCGATGCTTCACAATGAAATCGCCAATTGCCCGTAGCGTTGACTCCTCAAAGAGAGAATGTATCCATTCGCGTTCGACGCGCTCGCTCTCTTCCCATGCAACATCGTCAAATGGCATCCGCGGTCGCATTTCGGCAGGAGCAAGTCGCAAAGCACACAATTTGATGGGTGAATATGGTAGTGGAAGGAATGAGACCTGAACTTTGACTCCTTTGCCGTGTGGGCTGCTAGCGTATGCAGTACAGCCCATTTCTGGATCAGGGGGTGCTTTGCTGGTGGGGAAAGTGTGTGAAGCGACGGCTGAAGCGGCGCCTGTGTTCGCACTCACTCACTCTATCAGTGTCCTCTGCACACTGTCTGCCAGGGAATACAGCAGCTGAAAGTGCTCATAACAGCTCTTGATTGATCAAAATCGGTAAAAGCGGGTCAAATACAGATAAATATCAGGTGCCTGGTTTGTTGGTGAAAGATTTGGGATAGCTGATCCAAAGGGGGCGTATCTGACTTTGTATCTGTTGCGGATTGTGCTGCAATCCATTGCAGCGCAGGCGGCAGGAGCAAAAAACAACAGTTGGTTGGCCAAACCCAGAATCACGCCCACACAGACAGACTCTGCGTACCGCCGTGAAACTCTGACATAGGAGCACAATGGGCTGTACATAACCAACCTACATACAAGCAACGCCGCGTTCCCGTTGCATCCTATCATGTCTCCCCTCTACGCGCCAGCCCTGCCTGCACAACACCTGCCTGTACAACACGGTAATGTCGTGGTGTACGGTTTCATTTTCGAGGGAATGTGTCGCGAATCACCGTGGGCACTAGAAAGAGCTCGCCCCGCGCTGATGCTAACAGCATGTCTGACGCGGAGCCCCGAGAATGGCTGAATGGTGAGCAGGAGCAGGAAAGATGTATGCCGTCCACCAAAAGCACTTTGACAACCAAGTTAGTACAAAGACTATCAATCGGCACCCTTCGAGACTCAAATGTAACTGCCCCCGCAGCCTTCACAAAAAAAGAGAAGAAAAGGATGGGCACGGTTTTGTGGGACAGGTAGTAATTCGAGAGCCGTATGATTTTCAGGAAACAACGAATTGATTCAGCATCACGCAAAAGCCCGAGTTCTTAAACCCTAAACCTAACCCTAAGCTTGCTAGACTGACCGTCTTGTCGCCATCTGGCGAAACAGCAGTATAGCTCCATTGGTGCCCTTGGATCAAAATCCCGTGTAAACCACCTAGTTCCGCCCAATGCATCGTCCACGTATGCCTTCATACTCTCGTCCTTCTCTCTCCCCACTTCCCTCTCGGCCCTATTTTCTGAACGTTTATCGTGCCGAACAAAAGATGTTCCTAAAAAGATTCCGGAGAATAAGGATTTGCGCAGCCTGAAAAACCAGCAAGCTGAAGCATATTGCCTTGTCGAAGTGATCGCCCGGTCTCTTTTGTCTCGACCATGCCAAAGAAGGGGGAAAGACAATTGCGGTCCATAGGACGTCTAGTTAATGCTTTTTGCAGAGGTAAGGACTGCCTGAGAATATTAATCTTGTGAGCGTATCCTGGTTCGACAGACGGATCGATATATAGTGAAAAGTCGATCCGGTGGTCGGGATACCCAGGTGTGATGTAATCCTTGATCAGGCGCGCTGATGTACTTTTTTGATTTAGCTTTTCCTTTCTTTCTTTTGTTTTCCTTTCTTTGCTTTCACACAAAAAGGCAAAATAAGGGAGAACATACCACATAGTAAAGTCAACAAGCGCCTCTTTAGTTCGAGCCCGAATGCTTGTCTCCAATAAGTCCTGATGAACCTCTGCATTCCACACAACTTCGTCATGATCTCTTTCGAAGCACCTCCTCCCCTTATGCAATATTCTCATGACGTCTTCCTCCTTGAGCATGCTCCCCTCTGACGCAAAAACCTCACTACGTAATAAGTCGAACTCGCACACCAGATTCAACGCATGCTCGTCTTGGCGTCCGAAAATTGCCCGTCTGCTCTGCAACCGGTCTACCCTTCGTAATGTATTTCTCACAGATTGAGGCAATCCGTCCACCTGGGGGTTTCTCATCTGGCGCCTCGAAATGCCTGCACCGCTTGCTGAAAGGTTATGTATTCTGCGACGAGAAGATGATGCGTGGGTGCTTGCGCTGCTCTGGGACGTTCTCGAAGGCGATGACGCGATGCTCAATAACGAATTCACTCTGGGTGTCTCATCGTGGCTTAAATCGATGCGTTGCCTTTTGGGCGTCGAGTGCGCCATAATTGATTGGGGTGGAGATGGAAAATGTCGTTTTGCGCAATTCATGGGAGCGTGGATTGGCGATGCGTCTTGTACTCTGCCAAGCCACTCATAAACGTGTGAAAGATTTCGATGCTGTCATAAAATGAGGACAGGCTTGCTCTTGTGTCATACTTAAGCTATTTAACTACAGAACACTAGGCATTGCAGCACGCCTCTCATACTCCGCAAGCCCTCTTCCTTATCCGACATCCGAGGCGGCTACTACTCGGTCAAGCTCTGCCAACATCCGTGGAATGTTGTTTCCATGATAGTAGTCTGCCATGTGTGAGAACATGACCACTGAAGCTCGCATATTTAACCAAGGTATTACCCATGTCGATCATCGACTTCTAATAGCGGTCCACACAACTTACCCAGGCAGCATGGCAGCACGCAGGTACAAATGGTCGTCGATTTTGGCTTGCTCGATTGTTTTGGGGATTTCGCCTTTATAAGTCTTGGCGCGACGGATCCTTCTGCAGCCCTACTGGTTGCTATTTTGGTTTTACGTACCCTGGAGGATGATGAGTCACGAATATATTGTTCAATCCCACCTCTTGCACATGCAGATCATTTCCATTCGCATCTTCCTGAGAAAATGATTGGTCGCCGGCAATTCAGGTTTTGCGATGTTAACTTGGGACGGCTGAATGATTGCTTGGTGTGCTTGGTCCTTCGACGTTAAGACTACCTAGCTTACGCAATACAAAGCAAATTGTTGTCGGTAGCCGCGTCGGCTTTAGTACGGCTCTTGCTTGGCGGCATTACCGACAAATGCGCCCCCTGGCAATACGGTTATTGCCGTAGGTATCATCCTTCGCTTCAGTCATGGGCTCGCTGACTTTCTCGTATCGTGAAATACGCTTCGGGGATCCTTCGAAGAGACTGCCGCTTGAGGTGGGTTTGCCCCAGGTAACTCTGGGAAGTGAGATGCGTAACCCGGGGTAGGAGTTTCTAAACGTAGCTTTTCGATATTCGGCTCTTCCTAGCGGCCATGAGCAGCAGTCACAACTAGTAACACAAGAATCTCAGCACAAATAGCCGTAGACGCCGTGGATGCCGACACGAGGAAGTTCATGTCGAGCATGACGTCGTGCCGCTTGTTCATAATTTGACAGCAGTCTGCAACTTTGCAACGCTCAAGGAGCCCTTTCTGAAATTAATCAGCCAAAGTGAGACTTTCAGCTCAGTGGATCGGCGCCAAGAGGTCGCTGAACAGAAGACAGTTCGGCCGAAGACGTGATCATCGGATCACCGTGCATCAAATTTGACACGGGCAGGTAGGTATTGTCCGATCATCATCGGGTAAGACTAGATTGAACTTTCGGACTAAGCCTGCTGTTCGCTGCTGGGCTGGGGGCTGTCTCGAGTGATACAAAGAAATTGCGCTGTTATCGCACGGAACAACGGCAAATGTTCCGGAAAAGAGGGCCATAACTTCAGATTAACAACTGACGTAGGCATGCATGACTTGACCCCACGCGAGAAGGGAGAAAGATGGGCAATCTGTGTACTTTGAAGGAAGAGGGGGGGGGGAGGG
>JAPFUF010000913.1:0-20797 GCA_030780645.1 Aschersonia sp. MBC 508
GCCGATAACACCGCCTTGGCTCGCGAGGTCGCCCAGATCGCAGCGACCGCCGTTACCCTTGCCTCTCGAGATCGTGACCGCTCGCGCAAATTGTCTGCCGTTCCGGGTCAGCATGGGACTGTCCGGTATCACCACGGCCATGGCGACGAGACCGTGGCAGCGGCAGAAACGGTCACAGGCCACGCAGCGGCTCACGGCGGTCACGATGCCCCCAATTGGGGCCGAGCCAAGAGTGCAATCATTCTGTTGGCCGCCACAGTTCTCTACGCCGTGATTGCAGAGATTCTGGTTGACACTGTGGACGTGGTGCTGGAGAGTTTCTCGATCGACCAAAAGTTCTTGGGCATCACGCTCTTTGCTCTTGTTCCCAACACGACCGAGTTCCTGGTAAGTCTCTTCGCTTCCTGTCTTGAGGGATTCACGGCTGATTGTGTCCGTCTTCGTATAGAATGCCATATCCTTCGCCATGAATGGCAACATCGCCCTTTCCATGGAAATTGGTTCCGCGTATGCCTTGCAAGTCTGCCTCTTGCAGATTCCAGCGCTGGTCCTGTTTTCGGCCGTTTATCCGAACATCCCCAGCGGTGGCGATCCAAGCAATTTTACGTTTTCGCTTCTCTTTCCGCAGTGGGACATGGTCACGGTCATACTGTGCGTGTTTCTGCTGAGCTACGTTTATGGGGAGGGCAAGAGCAACTATTTCAAGGGTGGCATCCTGGTTTTGACGTATTTCGTTGTCGTGATTGGCTTCTACTTTAGCGGCTTCACCTCGGAAGTGATGGGCATGCAGCGCTTTGACATTATGGGAGCCGACGGCAAGTACCAGAGCTTCAAGACGATTGGCCGTTCGACGAGCGGACGAGCCTATCAAGTGTAAGATCAGGGCGCAGAGCGGATAAGGGCGCAGAGATGTTTTGATGGACGAAGTCACGAGTCGCTTTGTGTGCCGCCATGCAGTAGAAGGGCGTGGCATGAGTACAAACATGTACATAAGACGGCGTGAAGCTGTCAGTATAAAGACAACGAGTATGATTTTGCATTGGTAAAACCTCCTTCCTTGTTCCTCGTTTTGCGTGATTGGGAGTCGGCGGGCAATCAAGGATCTGATCCATGGGACGGACCATCAGCAGAAGGTGCAAGATGAAATCAAAACACAGCGTGTAGAATGGTTGACATGGCGTCGGGCTTGAGTCGCAGGTATCAAGTTCTCGTGTGCATCACAAGGCTGGTCTCAAAGATTGACATTATGGGCACAGCACCAGTTTCGTGGCGCGGGCGCACTGGATGCGAGACGCAGTCGTCTCGTTCGCAGAACAGCTCGCATGCAAGGTCTACAATCATGGCAGTTCCACGACACTCTTCTTCGCGCCCGAGCAAGCCCAGGTCGCAATGAAAAGAAACGAAAAAAAGACACCTGTCAGACGTCCGTCAACACCCACCCTGTCCGCGCGCCCGAGGGCAGACCGCAAACAGGGTCGAGATCATCAACAAAAGCATCCCCGCACAAAGGCAGGGAACAATCTCTCTATACAGCTCGCGGCCCAAAAGGAACCAGGAGCCGCCATCCTTGCGGACAGGGCGAGAGGACCAAAAAGCTTTCACTCTAGGGTGTCGAGGATATACACTCATCAACCAGGGTAGCTCTCGTGGCTCTTTAGAAGAACCAAGAGGTAAGGTCGATTACTATAGAAATGATTCTTCTGCAGAGGGGGGTCAGCGAGCTGCTTCATTGCGCGGTGTGGCTTGGGTTGCGAGGTTGGAAAATTTTGTTGTGCTTGAGGGGGAGACAAAGCTTGGGGGTGCACATACTGAAGTATTGTCGACGTAAAGAAGAAAGGAAAAAAAAATTGAAAGGGCGGGAGGTGGTGCGGTGTTTTATAGTAGGTTTCTGGGCGGGGCGGTGAAGAGGGCGCTGGTGGGTGACCGCCCAGAAAAAAGTTTTTTTTTTTTTTGCGCGGCAGAATTCTGGATTTTTTTTTGGATTGGCGGCGGCTGCGGCAGCTGCGGCAGCTGCGACCAGGCTGCAGTTGGCGCCAGCTGCCAAGCAGCGAAATTTTCTATTAATCTCGGTTCGGCAAGTGCCTGACCACAAAGCCCAGGCAGGGGGGGTAAAAACAATGGGCTTGTTCATTTCGGTTCTCGCAGCTCGAGTCAGGTCGTGCAGGAAAGAAAAGGAATTGACTGCGGATGATTCCGTGATATGGCACCCCGTGTGATATTGCACCCAACACAGCATATAATTTTGCAGTGCGAAGTGCCAGACTTTCGGTTGGACGACAGTGTGTTCATTCTTTAAATTCATCGTGAGATGACGCCAGTCCCTGTTTCTTCCACCTCCCATCGTGAATCATCGCCCTTTTGCGCAATGCCAGAAGAGGAAGCGCATATCATAGCGCTACCTACATACCTACCCATGACCGCAAGTCCATCGTAGCCCTAACAGAGTACAGACACAAGATCGTTCCCACGGGCTTGGCAAGCTTCCTCACTACCACCCGCGCGCCTCGCAGCATAGTCACCCATCGTCATTTCAGTGTAGAGAATCTTGATACAAGCCCTCTTCCTCGATGTACGCCCTCACCCCGTCGCTCACCAAATCACCTAGCTCAGCATCACTTCCGCAGCGCCTCCTGTTCACCACCTCTCTCACCCGCGAACTGCTCACAGCCGCGCCCCCGAGCCCCGATACCATCTGAATCCTCTTCACCCACGCAGCATCTCCCCCCATCTGCGCCAGCCCGCCGCCCTCCTCCTCCAACCTCTGCAGATACGCTCGCTGCTCCTCCGCGGCTCCCCACGCATCATCCGGCCTCGTCGTGACCCTCAGCCTCGCCCCCAGCTCGCTCCCACCACCACCGCCATCACTGACAGGCGCGAAAAAGGGCCCGAGGGCCGCGCGCATGGCCGACGGCGAAGCGCCGTAGTACTTGGGATCAAAGATACGAACCACCGTGTCAAACCCACACAGAAACACTTGCTCCGGCGGCAGCAGCTGCTGCCGCCGCTCCTCTCCCCCATCGGCACTGTTGGCAGCACATGTAGGGTGGTGATACGTGCCTGATTCGACTATGCTCCGCGCCTTGTCGTGAAAGAAGGGCATCGTGGTCACGCCCAGGTCCACATCGTGGGTGGAGCGCAGGTCCCGAGCAAACGCAGCCATCATGCCCAGTCTGGTCGGGTACGCGGCCGGAGCGGCCTGCTTGTCGGCGTTGTTCACCGCAAGAAGGAGCAGCAGGCGCGTGTTGTCGTCGTCGTCGTCGTCGTCGTCGTCGTCGTCGTCGTCGTCGTCGTCGTCGTTCCCGGCGTCTCGCAAGGCCGACGAGGCCATTTGGGCGTGGGCCCGCGTCGGCGGGTTGAAGCTCGAGTCCAGCACGATGAGCTTCTTGGCCTTGAGGGCACGCACCCCGATGGTGCCATCGTCACCTGTCGTTGCTGTTGTCTTGGAGATACTGCTACTGGCGGTGGTGGCGGCGGTAAAAGCAGCAGCAGCAGCAGTTTGCTGGGCCGTCGTCACTGTGCCGAGCACGCGAAAGGCATCGTGTGACGATTCAAATGCCTGCAGGGAGCGGGCGAAGAAATCAATCGTCTGCTTGCGGTGCATGCTTCCCTCATGTCATCTGTTCCTTTCTGCATTGATCCGGTAGAAGCCTGCTTTGTTTTTTTTTCCTGGTCCGGAGGATGCCACGTAGCGCTCGCTGCGTCCTGGTCAACCAATTGAAGGCGACGGACGGCTGGATCGAGCCGACCTCATGGAGCATCATGACTCTGCATACTCAACAACCCACAAACGTAAGCCACGGCCTCAGCACTGTTGGCCGTGGCAGAATTGCCATTGGATCATTATACTCAATGGACACGTCCTGCTGGGTTCGAGAGGGTGTCAATTGATTAGAATCGACCTCTGCACCTAGTTTACAACTCCTCGCTATGCGCCACGTCCATCACCCCTCTGCCGAACCATTTAGCAATCGTCCCAAACTTGTCCTCGCTATTCTCCAGGTCGGCCGCAAACAAATCGTGCTTCTCAGCTGCCTTTCTCTGCTCCTGTCTCATCTTTCGAATGAGGTCGTTGCCCCCTGAGCACTGCGGACATTCCACGTCGCCGTCGCCGTCCTCCCCTCCCCCTCCGCCGCCGCCGCCGCCTCGCAAACATCGCTGGTGGAAGCTGTGCTTGCACAGGAAATGCACCGCCGGCAGATCCAAGCCCTGTCCGCAGTCGGAACACCTCGTTGCCTGAAACACGGCTGGCTTGGTACCCAGATCTACAATCTCCGCTCTCCGCTTTTCCGTGTCGCTTCGCAAAGTGTCAATTTGCCGCCGGTTCGCTTCCATCTCCTTGCGCTCGCGGGAGATTGTGTCGTGCAGATATGGCTTGATCATGCCCATCGTCGCCACGCCCCCACGGGAGGACTCCCCGACCAGGGTCTCAACGACCTGCAGCGGTGCCATGAGACCGTCCTTGTCAATCTTGGAGAGGACGTTGGCCAGCTCGTCAGGCCCGGCCTCCTCGAGCACCTTTGGATCCGACGTCAGATAGGCAAGTGCCGCCGGATAGAGCTGTGGCTCCTCGGGCCCGTATCTCCGCAGCGCTTTGATGGCCCCTCTGGTGTCCTTGGCCGACGTGTACGACCTGAAGATGTCCGAGAGAAGACCCGCCTGCTCCTTGACCAAAACTGTGCCGTCACGAAAGTTGGACAAGTCCGACAAGAGGAGCACATTGGAGCTTTCCATGGGGACATGATCGCCCTCAATCAGCCGCTTGGCCTTGGCCTCCCATTCTTCCCGATAGTGACCCTTTTTCTCGCCTGCTTTGTACAAATACATCTCGAATAGTGTGGTATAGAGGTCGGACCGATCCGAAACCTTGATATCCTCCTCCTTGAGACACGCTTCGAGGAACGTGATGAACTCGTCTGGGTGGTCAATGAAGGATGAAAAGGCCGTTCTGGGCGCCGGTACCGCGTACTTGGGCGGCGGATGATCCTCTTCGTTTTGCGAGACTCCGTTCGTAGCCATCCGTTTGCTGTTGCCAGGTGTTTCTGGCGTCGTCGAGGATGCTCCGAGGCTAGGAAATGGCAAATAGTTGGAAAAATTTTGCACAGCGCTGGCCGCGCCAGAGGTGAAGCCACCTGTGCTCGGCGTCTCGCCAACATTGGGCATAGTCGCCTTTCTGGGGCGATAGGCGCCAGTGTAGTAGGTGACGAAAAGCTTTGTGGCTTCTTCGGGACAGTGTTCAATCAAAACCCGGGCATACTTCTGCATGCAAGGGTAGGCCTAGGAGAAGGAGTAAACATCTCAGACCAGCCTGAAGTTGGGTGAGTCAAGAGAGCACGTACTACCTCGGCATCTTGCTGCCATATATAGTCCAAAGCCTCGCCGTAGCTCTTTGAGTCTTCAATGAGGATGTCTGCAACCAGCTCTGTCTCGCCATGTCTTTTGGCGAGATACGCAGCCTGCTCGTAATATCCGCCTTGTCGGCACATGGCGATGGCTGTGTCCAGATCAAATGTCAAGTCCCCTGGGGACTTGATGAACTTTTCCAGCTTTTGGATATCCTTCAGCTTGGCATAGCAATTGAGAAGCAGTGTCGTGTGATCAGCGGTGGCTTTCCGGTGCTCGTGAAGCTGCTCGAGGTACTGTATGAGATTATGTATGCGTTGAGTGTCGAGAAACTACAGACACTCGTCAGATTCACGGCAGACATGACAGATGGAAGACTACGAGAGAACACGCACCTTGCGTATTACTTGCGACGGCTCTGTTGTGTCAATCGCCCGGATATATTGAACCATGGCACCGTCGTAGTCTGCTTTCTGGTAGAGATGATCGCCGAATTTGCGGTAGATGATACTTTGCTGCTGTGCGTCCATGCCGGACTTTTGAGCCAGCTCAATGGCCAAGGGAAACATGTTGCGTTGGTAGAGCATTTCCAGCCTTTGCTGCAGCAGCTTCTCGTGGTATCTATAGACCTGGAATATGCGTCAGCCTCGGCACGGTCGATCGCATCTGCGGCAGTTGACTCTTACCTTGCCGTCTTCAGACATGACATACAAATCGCCCCAAACATCAAAGATGAATCTGACAGGCGACATCATTGTTTCGGAGTGGGCAACGATGCGAAGATCGGGCTCAAGGAGGACGAATAGTGTGGCGCTGAACAAATCGTCGTTGCCGCTGCTTCCAAATCGTCGTCGTATGCTATCTGGATCTCGTCTATTTGGCACTGACGGCAGACATTTGATGGCCATGTATTTGTTGTGCACCGCAATCATTGTTTTGGGCGCCTCGTATGCCTTAGGCGGGCCCCGTCCGTTCAGCGAGTATGTGTAAATGGCATCGTCTCTTGCCACCACAACCTCGCCCGTCTCTTTGTCAAGAGTCATGCAACCCCATGCGCAGCCGTTGTCTTCCACAGTCTTGGGAGGGAGGCCCTGACCCTTCCTGGACAGCCCGAGTCGAACGATTCGCGTCGTTGTTGAGATGAAGAGGGTGGTGAGCGCATCCTCCGTGGCCAGCTGCACGCCCGTGACAGGTTCCTCTGAATCGTAAACGATCCGCTGCTTTGTACCGAGATCGTGGACGAGATCCCCTCGGATGACGGTCACGGAGCCGTTGCCGAAGCCAACAGCGATCTGAGACAAGTCCTCGGAGGCAGCAAATGCGGATATGGGAAACTGCCGTCTGCCGTTGTTGATGGTCAAGGTGCTCAAGCAGGTGGGCATGTTGCTCTTCTTGACCAGCTTGTCCAGCGCCCAAGCCTTGAGGACAGGCTCATTGCTAAGATCTTCGGCAATGGTCACGAGCAAGCTGGTTCCCTCGACCTGGCGCATGTGGGTGACTCGGCCGGCCTCGTGGGCCTGGAACTTTCTTGCGATTTGCCAATTCTTGCTCACAATGCTGACGGAGCCATCACTGCCCCCGATGAAAAGGCTGCCGGAGCCTGTGCACACACTCGATATTTCATTGCTCTCGAAGAGGTTGCGCGCGTCGTCATCGTCGCCGTCGTCGGAGAAGGCGACTCGGGAGACGTCGAAGAAGTCGAAGGACTTCCACTGAGTTGCGCAAAAACACCGTTAGCACGGGCACGCAGAAATCACCGTTTTGTCGGGTCGCGTCTTTGGCTCGGAGGTCTGATACGTACCGAAATCGCCATGGCGATGCATTTGCCGGCTCCGCCTGTTGTTGCAGGTTGTGGTCAGTCGAGGGAGGCGACGATTGCTGAGCGAGCGATGACGTTGGGTGGGACGCCGAGCTTCGTCTTGTGCTCGGTAGCTCCAGTCATTCGCGCCGAGTCACGACACGGCGGATGGCGCTTCTGGGCGTTCTAGCACAACCATCACCAAAAACAAGATACAAAAGTCTCGATCGGTCACTTGTTTCTTTGGCCTTTTGCTCATTTAATGTAGCTCCCCAGCCACCATAGCCTGCCAGCTAATTTTGGGTATCTAATACTCGAGAACCGGTTCTCTTTCCGTCCGTTCTTCCTCCCTCCCGTGTCCTTTTACGGGGTACATCTCTGTAAACCAATAGAAGAAAACTTTGACAAAAATGAAAAAACCACATTTGGACTAGGGATCTGGCCCCTTCCCCAATCTCGTCTCCCAGTATAGTATTCTGACTACCCTTCCTTCGAGCCATTCTCGTCCGTTTGGTCCTTGACATTCTTTCCTTCCGCAACCTCCCGGGGACTCGCCAGAGGACTCGTGATGTTGACTACGCTGCCACAGATACTATCTGGCCTCGCGTGGCCTAATCGAGCACTTCGGACACTGGCCCCGTCGCTTTGCTTGGTCAATGCTACTCCCCTCTCGTTGGCGATGGTCGGGGTTATACCAGTGGCCGAGTATATGCTGTTCCTCTCTTGTCCAAGCCGAGAGCTGCTGCCTGGCAGGCCTGGCGTCACGGGCATGCCACCCTGATCGACGTTGGCGCTGAGAACACTGAGAGGAAGACTCTCACGGCTTCCGCCCCATAGTGACGAGGGGGCCAACGCACGCACAGATGCGTCGGTGTCCATTGAACGACGGCGGCGACGCTTGCTCGACGAGGCAAGCGTTAAGATGGAAGCATTGTCTGTCAACAGGTTGTTTGCCGTGGCTGTCACGTAAGTCGTTGGGTTGCTGGTGGGAGCCAAATGTGAGGGGATCGCAGATGCCGGCGAAGCCGTCGAAAACGGCTGGCTGAACTGTATCGACTGCGTGTTGGTGTTGTTTCCCCCGCTGTTGCCCGACGGCGCTTGTACGTAGGGCGTGCTGCCACCTCCAACGAGCCCGTTCGGATTGACGGACTGAATCGTCGTCAACGTGGTCGTCAGAGACCGAACAGATGGGGCAGGACTGGAGAAAGTACTGTCTCCGCCCCTGGGACCGTCAACGCCGCCGCCGACAGTGCGGCCGGTTCCTGCTAGTGAGCTGGCTCCTCCATGACTCGGTGCCAGAGACCGCGGCGTTTCATTTTCTGTCGATACTGTGCCTGCCATGCTTCTCGTACCTGCGACCGGAGGGGCCAAACCGTCCACAGAACTATGGGCGACGCTTGCCGTTTGTGCGGTGCTCAGAGAGTATGAACTTTGTTCATTGGACGCGTTGGCGCCGTCGTCATTCGCAGTAGCGTCTTGTACACCGTGGCGCTGGCTAATGTGTCCAGAGTGAGGATATGGGTTGTTGAGCTTGTGTCCGCGCTTCGATCGGGCATGGCGTTTGGAACGGTCGCCGTCAGAAGACGACTTGAAGTTTGCCAGCTTTTTAACCCATTTCGTAAATGGACGTCGTCGGTGAACTTTTCTGTCTGGACACGAGTTAGATCGATTTCGAATGGCTCTCTCGAGCCATGCCTCGAGGCGGGGTTAGGGGTAGAGACTCGAGTTTCTCCGTACCATGAGGCTCGGTGACCGCGTCAGCCGCCGCCATTGAGGTCAATGCCGCCCTTCTGTTGGGCCGAAAGACGGACCGGAAGCTATTTAGAAATTTGCGGCTGCCAGACTGGTGTCCTTGGAGCGGCTATCTGATTCGGTTTCCTTCGTCGCAAGGGATTCTGCTTGGCGGTAGTTGGGCTGCTTGTCAAAAGCTTGGCCCTAGTCATGAGAATTAACTTGTGGGCAGGGGAGGTTAATTCGAACTATCCGGGATATGACAGATGATGCGGTGAGTACAATGTGACGGCTGGACGGACAGACGACTGGAGTCAGTTTCGGACTGATGCTTGGGTGGTAATGTGCAATTGAGGGCCGAGGCCAACAAAGGACTAGAGCTCTCAGTACCTCAGTACAACCAGGTGATGTCAGTCGTGACCACTGCTGGGCGTCACGTGATGCTCACGGCCTCATGTACACCATTCCATGGCGGGTGGTTGGTTCAGCCACCTGCTGCGCGTTGATTAAGTAGAAGTGCGGTACGACTACGAGAAAAAGGAAAACTGTGAAAGACTGGGATTGTTGCGCGTTCAACCATGACAAGTCTTTATCCGAGATGAGCAGCCATCCACCGATAAGACAGTCGGTCACTCGTAATTGCCGGCTATCGCCCCACTGCCGCTCCAAAGCCCAACTTCTGTACGTCCCTAGTTACTTCGACGGCATTCAGACTCAGGACTCGTCCGAGCAGCACGGCCTAGGCGTCACGGAGCAGCTCCTTAATCGCTGTCGTCTTCCGCAATGGGGCTCCAGATACAATGTCGATTCGTCCACTCCCTCAAGATGCTGTGGACAAGATCAAATCCGCTTCTGCTATCAGCTCCTTGAATCAAGTTGCTTGTGGTTTGCTCAAAAACTCGCTTGATGCACGCTCTTCCAAAGTCAACCTTCACCTTGATTACCTGCTGGGAAATTGCGTCGTGGAGGACAATGGAGATGGTATTGAGCCATCTGAGTTCTTGGAGGACGGTGGTTTACTCAAATTGCATCGTGAGTAGACAGGACTCGATCGCAAAGGCCGAACTCGCTAACCGCACATACAGACACATCGAAAGCGTCATTTCGTTCCATCGAGGCCCACGGAAGACATGGTAGCTTTCTCACCAATGTAGCCGCCTTTTCCTTCATTGATGTCACGTCCTGCACCCGTCGAGGATTAGCTCACGCAACAATGTCTGCACATGATGGCGAGGTACTTACCAGGGGCGTACCTGCTCCGTCGGATCTTCGATTGGGATCATTCCAGCATGGGACACGGGTCTCCGTCCGCAGTCTTTTTGGCTCCATGCCCGTAAGGGTGAAGCATCGCGGGACCGCATTCTCGGACCAAAGTCGGCTGGAAAAAGAGTGGAATGCTCTCGTCAGAGATGTTGCGGCTTTACTTTTGGCGTGGCCATCCGAGATGTCGGTCTCACTGACTGAGATCAGTGCCAAACGAGAGGTCCGTCTCAGGTCGGCGTGCTTGGGCCTCTCTATACGGGCTTCCAGGCTGTTCACCCAGGCCGGCCTGTCTGAAAGTGAAGATGCGGATTCGTGGACGCAGGTCTCTGCGTCGTCTCGCCGGGTGAGAATCAGGGGCGCGATCTCTACCATTCCAGTTGCGACTCGGCGCTCACAAATTATGAGCCTTGGTATCACCCCTATACCTAATGACTTTGGGACAAACGTCCTCTTTGAGGAAGTCAACAACATCTTCCACAGCTCCAGTTTCGGCATGGAAGACGCCGGCCAGGACACGGAACGTGTTCGAGGCAAATGCAGGAGAAATCTAGAACGACGGCCTATGTTCTACTTGGAGATTCACTTTGCAGGGGCGGATGAAAGTTCGGCGCTGGATGATTCTCTCGGTCAATCTCAACATCGCCTGGAGTCCATAATTGAATTACTCAGGATCGTTTGTCACGGTTTTCTCAAGAAGCATGGCATGCAATCGAGACGATTTGCAAATGTGAAAAGCCAAACAGGTAGCCGCACGAGACAGCCTCCAGGCACAAGCAATGGATTCCTGTCCACAGACCATCGTGCTCTCACTTATGACAATGGGATTAGCTATCCAAAAAATCCATTTCATATGTGGGATCGAATCAAGATGGGAAAGCCTATTCCCGAGAATACTCAGAGCAAGATAGGACAGGACAATGAATTACGCCAAAGCGTAGAGCCATTCCCTCGCCGTCTCGTTGGCAGAGGAGGGATCCTTTTGCGCAAGCCTTTTGATGATGTGGAGGGAAGAGGTTTGCCAAGTACTCCATCGCCGCAAATCAAAGGTCTCTGCGAAGCAGCTCACGATGTGCAAGATCGTGAACCAGCACATGGCTCAGACGGAAAGCCATGTACAACTGATCGACCAGGAGCTCACGGTACTGCTCAGCCTCGGAGTTTGGAGGACTCGCACAAGCAGATGCCATCCCGAGCGCAAGGTTGGTTACAAGACACTGTCGCATCGTGGAGAAATCCTATTTTTGAAACGGCGGAGATTCCAGTTCCAGCACTGTCGCGAGTCGGTGATTTGCCTCAAAGACCTGCTGAAGTGAAGAGAGGCGCATCTTCAAGTAGATTCTATGCCAATCAACATGAGGTCGACTTCGAGACCGCCGCCCTAGGTCTCGAAAGTCAGCTCTCACGGGTCGCATTGGCTGGTGCGGATTTCATTGGGCAAGTGGACAAGAAGTTCGTGCTGCTTCAGCTTCCTCTCAAATATGCCAACACGAAGGCCAAGCCGGGCTCGTCATCAGCACTGGTTATGCTGGATCAACACGCAGCAGACGAAAGATGCCGCTTGGAGGAACTCATGTCACTGTATTTTGAGGCGGATAAAGCCCCTTTATGTGCTGTGACTGAGCTGATCGACAAGCCAATCGTCTTCGATGTATCTTTGACGGAAGGCCAGCTCATCAGGCGGCTTCGCAGCCATTTCTCCACATGGGGAGTGCAATATACGGTAAGCTCAATATCGCAGCTTCGGTCTGTCAGCGTCGAAGTGAGCCACCTGCCGCCAAGCATCTTGGAGAGATGCCGAAGCGACCCTACCCTGGTCATGGGGATTTTATGTCGAGAAATCTGGAGACTCGAGGACGGAAATCTTCCCCCACGACCGGCGCATAACCCTGGCAGGTCATGGGCGTCATGCTTCACCAACTGCCCACAGGGTATCCTTGAACTTCTGCATTCCAGATCTTGTCGCAGTAAGTTGGCAGCCGATTACTCAATGACAAAACAGCTCTAACATGATCTAGGCGCCGTCATGTTCAATGATGAGCTTACGGAAGAGCAATGCAAGCAGCTCGTGCGGCGTCTGTCACGCTGTGCTTTTCCCTTTCAATGCGCGCATGGCCGGCCGAGCATGGTGCCCCTTGTGGACATCGGACCTGGCAGTGGAAGGCTAGGGAGGTGGAAAGTGAACGAGCCGATCTTGAGTCAGAGTGCTTGGAAGCATTGGGTGGAACAGAGCTGAAGTCTCCTCGGCCAGGAGTACGATTGTCGTCACAGGCAGCTATTGCGAGATTATGGGCCGTCAGTTCCACACGATGAACCACTCAACCATACATACTCGAAAGAGTCATTGCCGGTCCGGAGACATCGCATGTCTAAAGCCAGGTCTGAATGTCTATAGCCAGGTTTGACAACTCGCTCCGACAGCCCACGTTATGTCAGTCGCTTACTGAGTCTCCTTGTCAGCAATCCAGCTTTTAAGAAAGGCATCAAATTTTGCACTTTCAATCGGCTGCGGTTCTCTGGCCCCTGCGAGATTGGTAACATCGTGCAACCACGAGCGTGCCAACTCGGACACAATTGCGGATGGCAAAGAGGTTCCACTGTCACACAGCATAATGAAAAGTCTGCTGTGATGGCATGATGTCAGCTTGCATGTGCGTCGCTGGGAAACGATTCACAGCGCAGCGTTGCATGCCGTTCCGCGGGGATGTTTTCGAGATGGAGTTGGTATTTGGCAAGTGGTGCAACTCATTCGTTCACTCCCCATGACTATACGTGCGGCTCAGCTTCAGAAGGCAGTCTGTGTCCGGTTACATCGGCCTCCGGGCGTTAACTCGTGGTTCCGCGTTTCACCGCCATCCGAGGGATCTGCCGTTGCGCGAAACGGGCCTGCCCCCCCTCAGGGTGAAGGGTGTGCGCAAGGCGTGGGTGTGGGCAGATGACGGGCAATCCGCCGCAGAGCTAGGAACGGGAAATGTCTACAATGGATGTTTGAGAAGATCGGGCTAGTGCCTGCGCCGACAGCTACTGGTCTATAGTATATACCACAGTATACATGTCCTACTCAAGTCTGTACTCGGCGATGCATCAGGTTGTATAATAGTTATCACTACAAGACTCTTGCCGGAGCGGCCCCTGAGAGTGTTCTCCGAGCGAAGCACGAGACTTAGTTATGGCACGCTTGATCAACGCTTGATCAACGCTTGAATATCTGTTTAATTCTTCTTCGCGGGCTGTAGCTGGCATAACAGAGCGTATATTACTGTATTCTGAACCAAAAAAGAGCAGTGCGCCGAGCTAGACACAGTTCAAGACTTCTACCACTGAGTGGGCGTTGCGAAGCTTTCCTCTCCCACCGGGAATTGAACCCGGGTCTCAAGCGTGACAAGCTTGCATACTGACCACTATACTATGGAAGATTTTCACGGAAGCTAGCGCTTAAATCCTTGGTATATAAAACGTTTGGTACTACGTCATCATCCGACTTGAGGCTCGCGAGTCGACAACAGTTGTAGACCCAGCAAATTACTTGCGAAGCCGCTAAGCGCGTTGGTCACCGAGGAACAGATGAAATCAGCAACTTGGTCAAAGCGCCGTAGTGCGTACTTGGTCCAAAGAATGGAATCGTGATTGATGACTGTTTGTGTGTGTGTGTGTGTGTGTGTGTGTGTGTGAGGGAGAGAGCAGCAAGAGAGAGGCCGGCCATGAAAGGAAGGAGAAGGAAACGAGAAGAGTTTCGCAAATAGACAGATGGACGGGAGGATATCACATACGCAATAGCCCAACACATGTCCTGCGCCTGCCGCGATGGCTTTGGCCAGCGAATTCGAGCTCTGAGCACCTTGTTTGTTTTGCATGAGCAAACAAGATGTTGGCAGACGAAACGTTCAAGACGCGCTCGTCAGTCAAAAGGGGGGCCGGGCGGGATTTTCTTTTCTAGCCCTCGAGCGTGAAACAGTACTTGCTTTTTTTTTTGGGAAACAAGAGAGACAACGGTGCCCTTTCAACCACGAGGGCATCACTGATCCAGTTGACCTCGTCACCGTGTAAAAAATGTCGGGTCGTGCAGATCACGGTGGATGATCAGACCCAGGACCCCGCCCGCCAACAAAGAGTGGTGAGTTACGTCGATAGAGCCTCTTTTCATCCCCTCTGTCAATGTGCGGTTGAATCCCGCGGTCAAGAGCATTCGACGGGAGCGTCAGACGGGAGCGTCTAGAACGGACTTGCATTCGCAGGCGTACCCAGCAGCAATCGTGGCCACAGTCTCTGCTGATTGAGCGAGAGATTTCCTGCTCGATCGAGAAAGCTCGTATGGCTGCTGCGCCAAGATCCTTTTTATCTCACTTTGCGTTGACTTGCCGTGGGTGGCTGTCCTCGTAATAGTTGCATCGACACTTCGGTGGCATCTCCCAAATGAACCCCTTCAGCCAGGCACGTCAGTTCGCAATATGCAGCAAGGCCATGCAGCAAGGCTCAATGCAACAAAGGTCGGCAGCGAGAATTTGACACAAACATCAGTTGTCTTGGCAGCTGAAAAGGCTCCTCCGCTCGTCGTCCATTGCCGGGTGACAATACGCCCATGGCATCTATAGTACCAATATTGTACAAATACTTCCAAAATATGCGGAATCAGCCGCGCCGACGTACGTACGTACATACATACTTACATATGCACATGCATCCGAACGCACAGCACCAATAGTACGTCATGACCATCTCCATTCATCGAGTAACGTCGGTGACTGGACGGCCTCTGCCTTCCCACTGAGCCAAGCCCTACAAGCCTCGTAATGTGCATATTCCTTAATGTTCTCGTCGCTATTGCAGCAATTCATCTTCGCATCTATCACGTCCAAGAGGCTCCGACCGGCCGTGTCTCTTACGTGGACATTGGCACTGAGTTCACGCAAAGTCCGCATGGCCAGTTTCCGCCCGTACCGCACGGCGACGTGAAGCGCGGTTTCGCCCCGTCGGTTTCGCGCATGCACACTGGCGCCCTTCTCGACGAGCCTCCGCAGAATTTGCGGAGTGAGTCTCCAGTCGTCGTCCTCGGGGAGATGCGCAACGAATGACATGAGGGGCGTGTCGCCGTGACAGTCCCGTTGATTGGGGTCCACGCCGGCTTCAAGTAGGCCCTCGAGAAGCTCGAGGCGGAAGTTCAGTCGCTCCGTGCTTGAATCCAGTTTGGGCTGAATGCTGCTGTCGCCCAGTGACGTATGCGAGTGATAGTACTTGGTCACGTAGCTGAGGCTGG
This sequence comes from Aschersonia sp. MBC 508, assembly GCA_030780645.1. Lineage (NCBI taxonomy): Eukaryota > Fungi > Ascomycota > Sordariomycetes > Hypocreales > Clavicipitaceae > Aschersonia > Aschersonia sp. MBC 508. Next base: position 15,384 of record JAPFUF010000913.1, read on the forward strand.
CCACAGCGAGACAGTGTAGAGCGTTGCGACCTTGTTCATCCTGCATACGGTTGTTCTTGGGGGCGTGGTACAAGACTTGCAGAAGAACCCCTGCTACGAGGAGTTCAGGATCATCGGCTGCGGGGTCAGTATCTGATCTAAAGCCCATGAAAGCTCGAATGGCCGGTCTGCTTTGCTGGATACGGAGAGTTGGGACGCTATTGCCAAAGACGGTGCGGCCAAAGGCGTCTCTGGTAGTGAGCAAATCTTGGCCATAAAAGCCTGCCACCTGATTGACCACATGCTCAAGGCCTGGTACCAAGAGAGTATGAAGGAAGGTGCTACCATAGTGGTCGCGGGTGTAGATGACGCTGCGATCCCTGGCCGTCAATATGTTGAGCAGTTCCACAATGCTCGGCGTGTCTACTAAAACATCATCCCTGACCACGTGAAGAAACGTCTGGCCCATGGCATTCTTTGCGCCGACGAGCGAAACGCAAAAGTCGATGTGCAGCGCACGGATGAGGCTCCCAATGCGGCCGCGGGCTGCAAGAAAATGCAGCACGGTATTTCCGAAGGAATCCCTGTCGCGGACGCTCTGCTGCGTGGGTCCGGTGAATAGTAGCCTCCTACCGTCAGCCGTGAGGCCCTGCCAGTCTGCCCACGGAAGTTTGCAGCCATTGAGAGAAAGGTAGCAAAGGCAGTGCTGCCTGGCGTGGGCTTCAGAACTTGAAAGACACGGGGGATAGCGGCCATTCCTGGTTGAATGCAACGAGTCAAGCACCAGAAAGTCGCTTGGAGTAGGAAACAGCTTGCCATCAGGTGGATTATTGTCACCGTCATCCATCTCGCGGGTGCTGTTGAGTACTGGCGACCAGCCATCCGTGTTGGAGATGGGGGCGCTGTACCTTTTCACGATCCGCTTGATTGTCTGAATATAGGATTCTGAATGGCCATCGAGCACGCGATGAAAGGTGCCGGTGGAATGAATGGTCAAAATCGAGGTGCAGGTGGTTCTACGAAGGAAGTCGGAGAAATATTCATCATCGATATTCTCAGATTGATCGGCTCCAGCCAGCGATGATGCGGTGGGGAGTTCATCTATAGACGGCGATGCCACACTGGACGAGCTGAAGCCCTGATGCGAAGCGACGAGGGTGAGAGCAGGACTGCAGGGCCAATGCGTCTTGAGAGCCGCTACGCTGATATCGTATCCAGGCCCCGGACCATACGACGGACTCGCTTGCACGCCCGACGGATCGGGTCGCGACCGCGGGCAAGTAGCGAGCCGCCTTGAAGAAATGGCGAGCTGGTTGATACGGCGTCGCATATCCGACAATTCCTTTGGACGAATCCATCGCGGTTCCTTGTCCAGCAAGGCGTTCAGCTTCTTATGTGCCGAGTCTCTCCTATGGTGACACGATATCGTCAGCAACGCCTGCGTGACAGCAGTCTGGAGCCCGGCACACTATACCCTGGAGCCATGTCGGCATTGCCAGAATGAACCAGCTGAACTATCTCGTCCAAACGTAGCGTCGTGTACACGTATAGGCGAGTCATTTTTCGCTGGGCCGACTTGGTCCACATGGACGGTCGACCCGTTTGCATCGTGGTGCTGGTGGCCGAGGGGGAGCCGGCCAAGGGGGACGGAGAAGGTATCTCCAGCTTTAGCAGGGACCAAAAGCCCATGGTGATAATGTTGACGATCTGAGGCGCTGGTACCGCTAGAGATTCTGCGTGATGCTCCAGAGACGGGGGCCGGTATGTTTATAAGCCAACGTCCGACGGCCAGCGAGGAGCTGGAGTAGGAACAGCAGAAGTCTCTTGTCGATAGCCCGGCAGCTTGCCCGTGATTACATACATTTCGCCAGGCCAGCCTCACTTCGACCCGTGCTGCTTGCTAAGCCTTGATATCCCATCAGCTGCAGCTGCGCTGCAGGCATGAATTGGCTTGGGGGCCGTCCGAAGCGGACATACATGGCGTGCCATTCGGTATGCGAGCACGTGGCACAGGAATGAACTTCAGGGCGGTCGGGCATGACCATCAAGTCGAAAAAAGGAAAAGAAAAGGGAAGAAAAAAAGAAACAGTTGCGATGGGAAAGAGTCTCAAAGGAGCAGGTTAGAGTCGATTGGGACGATGCAGCGTACATTTCCCGGACCAGCGTGGCTGCCGGTTGGGGACGAACTGCGTACTGGTCTGGGCCTCTAAATGTGCATGCAAGGCACGATGGGAAAGAACGAAGCAGCAGCAGCGACAGCCATTGACGCAATCGACTGAGGCCACCCATGCACAGTTGCAGGCAGTCATCTTGCTGCTATGGAGAAGAGAGATGTGCGTGTGCTGTGCCCCATTGCCAGCTGCGCCCCCTCGGCCTGCAATTACACATACTTGGTACGAGCTAGGACTTCAGGATGACGGCTGTCTTCTATCCTCATCGTTCTAGAAGGAGGCCTAGGGCAGAGCACCTCTTTCTGTCTCTCTCTTTGTGTCACCTGCCTATGGCCTCACTACGCCCGCCCGAAAGAGAGCTGCCTCATGCAGGCGCACCTACTTGACGGCATCGAACGGACCTCAATGTTGCATTCGGTCAATGTATCTGCACAAACAAGGAAAAGATATCGATTCACGCCATAATTGCCAGCCTTGGTGCTTGCATCAAGTGAAGCGCGCGCCTTGTGAGACTGCCAATCATCCGGATTCTCCCGTACTGAGGTGTCGTCCGAGACAAATTGCTTCACCGCCTGTCCTCGCCGCTGCCTGCTCTGTGCTCACCTCTGTGCAAGCATCGATCGTGTGTTGGACAGGGATTCGATCCTTCGATTCCTCCTGCGGTTATCTCTATCTCTTTTTTTTTTTCAGATCCTTCCCCTGTTCCTTCACGCTCCTTCCCAATTCCTCGCCCGTCCCCGTCCTTTTTGCACTGCCAGCCATCTGCGCGATCTAACCTGCGGGTGCTTACCCGTTTGACCAGGTGAGACCTCGACAACGAAACGCACAGACGTGACGTACCTGCAATGATGTCGACAGCGACCCAGAGCAATCAAAAGTCTAGAAATGCCGCGCAGTCAAAGCAGACCGGAATTAATCTAAAGGAATTTACTGAGATCCTCCTTCCCTCCCCAGATCCAGCAATACGGGCCGAAAGAAACCCAACCTCGTGTCGTACACAATCTGACCACCAGCGCCCGTGCCGATTGATTTGCTCTCGAGTCAATTCCCCTTTCGACCAGTAACATCGCCCGTTTTAGCGCGGCGAACCAAAAACTACCCTCCGAGCCAGCGTGTGTACCGTAGCACAAGCAAAGAAACCCGCTCCTATGTCACACGTGTTTCCTTCATCTCCTGAATTTTTTCCCTTATTTTCCCTAGCCCAGCCTCTCTCTATTTGTACGTGCGCGCATGTGCGCGTGCGTGTTGGGTCTAATCGCGCGCAGCAGGGTGACAATGTCCCTCCATCCACGTGGATTGTGAGTGTTTTTTTTTTTTTTTTTTTGCTTTTCGTCTGATAACGGCCATGATCGTCGCCCCCCTTTCCCTTCTTTCCTTACTGCCGCGGCACGTGCGCAACACATTGCGTAAAGCACGGCACGAGCATCACTGAAATCTGCATGGCGCGACTAAATTCTCAAGTGCTAAACCTGGTCACTCCCGCAATGGGAAAGAGAAGAGCAAGGAAGACGGGAGGGGGGGAAAGAAGTAGCTGAGCTGCGAACAGACACTTTGTACCAAAAAAGAGGTCAGCTGTGTAGCTGTGTTGAGCTTTGCGCACCAAGTGAGCACCTTTGTCAAGCGTAGGGGAGACGAAGACGCACAGATCGGATGACGGAGCTAAGCTTCCATCGGCTACCTTGTTGCCCAACCTAGCTGCCGACCGACATCATTCGACTTTTCCCCTTTTACACTTTCCACGCCCCGACGCCTCGCGTGACGTGTGTGAAGGGACCAAAGTGGGAGAGAAAAAGCAAAAACACCAGAAGAAATCGAAAAAGGGGAACCGAAACATGAAACAAGCTAAGAGGAAGCACGACGTTCGTTGGATTTGGGGGCGCCGGTTGTTAACGCCACCACCAAAGCCTTAGTTTCCTCTTTTTTTTTTTTAACCCGCACACACCCCCCTCTATCTTCCCGCGAAGCCCAGGAACAGCCAAAATCTTGGTTGGTCAACAATCACCTGTCAGTGCCCGGCCTTCCTCTCTAGTTTTTTTCTTCTTCTCTCTTAGCCGGACGTGGCTCAAACAGCCGAAGAAAAACAAGGCCGCCCACGCTAAGAAAGGGCGCCTCCCCTTCCCTCCGCCCCCTCCTCCACGTCTACCACCAACCACCATCGACCCCAGCCACTCTACGAAAGCCCCAGCCCACCCACACAATCAATTGGTCAATGCCGTCAGGATCTCCGGTCGTTCGCTCGTACATAGTGGTGGTGGTGGGGAGGGATCAGGAACCGAGCCAGGTACCCACATTATAATACAACGTTCCTAGACCTTACCATTCGCAGCACAGCTCGAGCGCATCCCATATCTCGAGCGGTGGTATAGGCGCTCGTGTAAGTCATCGGGAACCATCGCATCCTAGTAATCCCGTGCGCGCCCGCGCGAACGGCCAAACGACGACAGGGACCAGGGGAGGTGGAAACGGCCAAGTTGACGGGCGCGCACGACTGCAAATCGGATTGGTGCTCTCACCTAAGTATGTAGAAGGTTTTTTCAGCCGAGTCGGATGCCTCACGCCCGCCCAGCTCGGCCCAGCTCGGCCCAGCCCATGCCACACAAGTCTCCTATGTCCGCAAGGCACCAGATGGCAATCTATATACCAGCACACCACTAACGTCAATAGTGCTGATACGCAGGTCATCAGTCTGGCCGTTTGGGTCAGGGTCCCCTGACTTGGAACGGGCGGCTCCGCTCACCGTTCGCTAACCTTTTCACAACGGCAATCACACAGAGCCCCAAGCGTTCATCTCAAACGATATTACTCTTAATTAGATACTATCGCAAATCGTCCATGCAAAGGTCCCATTTGCGCCCAGTCCTGTCCTCCTTTTGGTAACCTGGATGGCGACCCAGTTCATGATAAACCACGTAATCTAAATTGTATGTACAGCCTTGCAAAGAAAATTTGTATCCACTTTTCGTGATCAAGAAAGAAAAATTAAAAATCATGTTGTCCAACGAATGACCAAGCTGGCCCTCTAAAGGAAGAGAGCAGCAACACCGGCGGCGGCGACAACGAGTTCCATGCGTCCAGTAAGCTGTCCGGCGGCAGCAGTAACGAAGGGAGGGGTCGAGCCAGTTGTAGAGACCACGGGTGGCGGCACGGCGGTTGGGCCGGTAGGAGAACCGGCCGGGGCAGTCGGAACCTCAGGGCTCGCGCTCGATACAGTAAAGGTCTTGGTGAAGATACCTGTAGAGTTGGAACCGGCGGGAGGGGGAGGGG
>JAPFUF010000916.1:0-13703 GCA_030780645.1 Aschersonia sp. MBC 508
GGGTAAAGTAGTAGGGGTGTGGGTTGACAATTCCATTGTGGGATCAAATCAGGTATCACCGCCACAGCACCTAAAACCCCCCCCTTCCTATCTGTAACTTCTGCATTTAGCACATTCTCCCTCAAGCGCACCGCGGAACTGCCCGCCAGTCGCGATTCTGAAGCGTGGGAAGAAAAAAAAAACTTCATCTTATCACCCTCCCTCCATCCCAAGAACGTCGTCACACTATGTCACGACGTCCACCGAATCCCGCCGCTGAGCGGGCGGCGCAGAACCAGGCCACCATCAAGAGTCTCCTGAAATTGGAGCCGAACAAAGTCTGCGCCGACTGCAAGAAGAACAAACGTGAGTCGTTCTCTTCTTTTTCGGCTGACAGGATCTTGTTAAGAGTTTGTGACTGATGCCCGTTCCCCGTGACAGATCCTCGGTGGGCTAGCTGGAATCTCGGCATCTTCGTTTGCATCAGATGTTCAGGCATCCATCGAGGTATGGGAACACATATCAGCAGAGTCAAATCTGTAGATCTCGATTCCTGGACCGACGAGCAACTTCAGAGCGTTCTGAACTGGGGAAACGCGCGAGCCAACAAATACTGGGAGGCCAAATTGGCCCCCGGACACACTCCCTCCGAATCGAAAATCGAAAACTTCATCCGAACCAAATACGAATTGAAGCGATGGGCTATGGACGGACCCAGGCCGGATCCTGCAACGCTGGACGTTGATGGAGACGATGACGTCCCGTTGAGTCTCGTCAAAGAGAAACAGGTTATAGAGAGAAAGGAGTCGATCAGGAAGGCATCCGTGGGGCAGTCTCAAGCCCCGCGCAACATCTCGGCACCCCAGGATGACTTGATTGGCGGAGAAGATCCAATTACCTCCAGGACTGCTCCCCCGACTGCGAGAGTGACACCGAAGGCTGAGCCGGCAGCCCCAAAGGCCACAAACGCTCGAGACTCATTGCTTGGGCTCGACTTCCTAGGAGGTTCAGCGGCTCCGCCTAGGCCTGCGAGTACTCCTGGCATGGCGTCCTCAGGAGGCCAATCACGGCCAGATCTGAAGCAGTCAATCCTATCGTTGTACGCATCTGTCCCAAAGGCCCAGTCCCAGCAGGCTTCTCAGCAAAACTCGTTCGGCGGCATGGGAACGTCCAATACGAATCATCAAGCTCGTGGGTCCATAGGCGGGTTCGACGACGCCTTTGGTAGCTTGAGCTTGTCCTCCACAACAAATCCAAAGCCTGCTGCCAATGACCCGTTCGCAAGCTTGGGAGGGGCAGGATCTAGCGCCCGCAATGCAACACAGCCTTCCCATGCAAGTGCTTTCGGGGGACTGAGCGGTGGTGGTTTCTTCGATACAAAGCCGGCCTCACAGCCCTCGATCCCGTCCCGTCAGCAGAAGCCATCAAATTCGGGTTTTGAAGGGTTCCCATCTTTCTCCTCTCCGCCACCAACACAAACTGCTACTGCGCCGCCGCCCAAGCCCTCCCAGTCAGCCGCGTCGGCCATGGGTGACCTATTCGATCTCTCGGCTCCTGTGTCGCACAGTTCCCCCCCTCCGCCACCACGAGTAATCTCCCCGCCGGCTTCGACCACTTCCGTCTTCAATCTATCTGCTCCACAGACCAAGCCTGAACCGCCCGTCCCAGCAGCTGCATCGGCCAGCTTCGGATCTGCCCTTTCGGGAGCAGACGTATGGGGCTCCAATGAGTGGTCTTCTCCTGCGCCGGCGCCGGCACCGGTACCGGCACCAGTCACGGCATCATCTACCATAGTTGCGCCTGCAGCGCCCGTAAAGCCTGCCGAGCAACCCAAGTCTCCCGCCGCTGACTTTGGTTGGAGCACCTCGTTCGCTGACACGCCTATCATTCCTGGGACGGGCGGAGGATTTAACCCTGCACCAAAAGTAACGGCTGATGAGGAGTTTGGCGGATGGACCAGCAGCACTGGCGCGGCCAACCCAAGCACAGCAGGCCCTGCCAAAGCCTCGGGTGGCTTCGACGAGGACCTTTTCTCTAATGTCTGGCAGTGAAAAACATTCAGGGAGGCTTGAGACCACATTGGTCATCGATATTGAGGGGAAGTAGACTATCTGGGCGTAAGGCGGCGTGAGGTGATGTTGCTAGGTCGGCAGACCATGGTGGCTGTCCTAAACAGTTCTTTGGCGTTCACGTGCGCATGTGAGGAGTCCATTTACAGTACATCGAAATGCATGAGTTTGCGCAGCAGGCGGGTTGCAGTCATCAAAACAGAATAAATACTCAGGCTCCTACGCTGTATTTTGTCTAGACCAACGATAGGTTGAGGGCTTTTCCTCTCGTGCAGCTACTGCAACGCCGATATCAAAGAAAAATGCTGACCGTCTTTCGCCACCGTGTGACGAGTATACCATTATTCACGCTCCCATTCGACCCGATCGCCTGATTGTTGAACGCGCTTCAAGAACGAACGTGCTATCGCTTGCCGTAAATAGACCTATGACGCCGACCGTGAAAATGACCCAATGCAAGCCGAGAGAACAGGGGAAAACCACATGTTCTTGACTTGACAGATTCAAGGTATCCAGTACCTTGACTCGAACAAACGCTCAAAAGAACAGTTTTAACCCATAATACAGAACCAGAAAGACGGCGATGATGATGCCCGACAATTTCAAAATGGCGATCTTGTTTCCAGACGCGGCCATTCGAGTGAGGCGCGTAGCCGAGCCCTTCATTTGCGAAGTCATGGACGAGAATGTTTCTGACTGACAACTGGATTAGCCTTCTTTCTTTTCCCTCCCTTCCTGTGACCTTTAATGTCGATTTATGGGCTCGAGGATGAGGGAAAACCGTACGGTGTTGTCAATGACATCCTGGGCACGTGCGTTGTCGTAGATGTCGATCGTGACGCCGCGCAGGGCCGAGACTTTGGCCGAAAGCTCGCCGAGGCGAGCGTTGTTTTGTCGCTCGCGCTCGTAGGACTCGGACATGATGGGCGACCGGCGTGAGAAGGGCAGAGCTTCTCCAGACCGTATGATTTTTTTTCCTTTCTTCTCTGGCCAGATGATGCCGAATCAGGAGGTTGGCTGGCGAGCAAGGGGCGGGGTCAACTGTTGCGTCTCAGGTTTGTTGGCGGTCTTGTCCGACCGACCGACCGACATACAATGCGACAGACACAAGACAAGACAGGGTGTGGTGTGGTCGTTCATGACGCTGTAGGCGGCCCTCGGCTCGAATGATGACTGGCTGCGGCAAGTCCTTCTAGTCGCTGCACCGCCACACGAGCCACGCGGCATGAGACGCTTCCTGGCAATCCTAGCGCATTGGGGCGGTACAGTATGTACCTGGTATGCATGCGTGTACGGTACGACTTGGCAAAGGCTCGAGAGAATAAGTTGCGTTCAAAGTCCTATGATTCGGTCAATTCTTGACGAACATTCAGGAGCGGAAAAGTCTTGCGATTCTCTAAATAGTTTCAAGAAAGACATTTGCGTTGTTTGTGCAACAGAAGGAGGGGTAAATAACATCTTTAAGAAAAAAACACGGATTGGATATTGTAGCTGCCGGAGTCGTCGGACCTCGTGTACTTACTAACTTGGGTTGCGCCCTCGCTCGCGCAGTGTGACAGCCATGATCTGGGCAGGTGTCCAAGCTGGGCTAGCGGCCGTACATTTGCGTCAGTCCCCCGCCACTGCGCCCACCAGAGAGCTCTCTCGTAGCCACAAACAAACCAGCATTTTATTACTTTGAACTCCCCCCCTTCCAACCTGATCATCCTACAGGCACCTGCAAGTCCATGAGCTGCTGCTCCCCTGCTTTTCCAGAGGAAGGGACTCTTGCCACGCCGTTTTCAAGATGGGACTCAATAATCCTCTGCCGTCCTCTCTGAAGTGTAAGTCTACCTACACTCCGTACCTCGTTCTACCTCGCCAGCTAGCATCCCGGGTCGATCCCGTATCCTGCCTTTTCCCTTCCAGTTCCTGCCACAGTCACATTCTCTAGTTCTTCTGCTCACCAAGTTGCTCGTCTCCTCGACACAGCGGAGTGCAAGAAATGCGGCAAAATCTTGACTTCTTTCGTGAACCCCCGGCAGGCGTTCGGACCCGACAAGGTCATCCCGCCCTCGATTCTGTCTAATGCGAAGGGCTTCGCGGTCCTCACCATCCTCAAGGCTGGCTTCTTGGGGTCTGGCCGCGTCGGTAGTGGCTTGGTCGTCGCGCGGCTGCCTGATGGCTCATGGAGTGCTCCCAGCGCCATCGCCGCGGCTGGGGGCGGATTCGGCGGACAGATCGGCTTCGAATTGACCGACTTCGTTTTTGTTCTCAACGACAACAATGCCGTAAAGACTTTTGCACAAATGGGGTCAATAACTCTCGGTGGAAATGTGTCTCTCGCCGCCGGGCCCGTTGGGCGCAACGCTGAGGCTGCTGGTGCTGCTTCCCTCAAGAGCGTCGGAGGAATATTCAGCTATTCCAAGACCAAGGGCCTCTTTGCGGGTGTGTCACTGGAAGGCATGGCGATCATCGAACGCCGTGATGCCAACGAGAAGCTGTACGGAACCAGATATACTGCTCAGCAACTGCTGACAGACTCGGTGCGACCTCCTCCGGCGGCGGACTCGCTTATGGCTGTCTTGAACTCTAGGGTGTTCAGCGGCATGCGAGCTGTCGCGACGACCGACGATGCCATGTACAACGACATGCCCATCTACGACGACCGCCACGACGAAGTCGTCTGGGAAGGCCGTAGAGGCGATGCTCTTGGCGAAGGTGTGCAGCGAGACCGAGCTGGGAGCACCACCTTCAGTTCCCGTGAATTCGGCAAACCGAACCGATCAAGCACATGGAAGGACGACGTTTACGACCGACAAGATTTCAATCCTCCTTCACGCGCCAGTACGTTCTCGGCAGGGCGGCCCGCAAGCAACGGTTTGAATTCTGGCGAACGCAGAGTCGGCCCGGGTCGACCAACAGCGCCCAAGCCCAGCTTCGGCAACAAGGAGACTGCTCTTCAACAGAACCAGGCCATCGCTCTTTTCAATTTCGAGCCCGACCAGCCCGGGGATCTGGGTTTCAAGAAGGGCGATATAATCACGGTTCTGAAAAAGACCGACAGCGATAATGATTGGTGGTATGTGTGTGCAAGACGTCGTGCAGTGATACAATGTGCTGAATGAATGTGACAGGACTGGTATGATTGGAACCAGGCATGGAGTCTTTCCAAGTAATTATGTCAAGATGGCATGACGACTCTGAGGCGTATGCCTGTCCGAAGCAGTGAATTGGCCTGGGCATACCCTTCAATCACGCACATTCGCCTGACGGCGGGCCAATTGCCTCTTTGTTGACCTGGGCCTGCGAGTTGCGCGGCATGCTCCGCTCATCTTCTTCAGTCTTTTGCAGCGCACTGCATGCCTGTGTCTGTCGCGAACGTCAATTACGAAGAACGCTACTGCTTCCCTTTACCCTTTCATTTGAGTTCAGAAGGATGTTGAGCGATTCTCTGATTTCTCGGGTTTTCAAGATATACCCTGGGTTCTTTGTTTGTCAACGCGACCATGCGTGTTTCCTTGGTCAACATTCCGCGGTGAAAGGAAGGACTGATTGGCTAGCAAGTGAACAGATGAGATGGAAAGAGAAAAACGAGAGAAAAAAAAGATTAACTACGGAAACATTGAAATGCGCTGCTGTGAGGCACACTGTGACCGGTAAACAAGTTGATCTCACGAAACAGGTAAGAACAGGCAGATGGAGCTATTGGTGCGATGAATGGTAAAGGTAATTGATCTGCCGTGCATCACCAGCACAGTCGCGGAAAATTTCCTCGCTGCCAGGGCGCACAGACTATGGAGGTCTGGATGATCGTGACCACAATAGGAGGCCGTGGGTGTCGCGAAGAGAAAATGACGAGTTGTGAATCGGATAGAGTGGCAATGGTGCGATAGGCTCCTATTACAGGGAGTGGCGGTGGGCACGGTTCAGCGCTCGTTTGCTGCGCCGATTCGCCGGGGTCGCATGTGTTTCAACCGATCGCCGCACGTGGAACTATTATAGAGCATGCCACGATACCGCCGCGTTTCCACGCTAGCTTGCCTCTGCCAGGCCTCCTTGGCCACGCCGATAAGAAAGCGCGTGTGACGACAGAATTTTGGCAGATATATTTTGAAATCGTACGGGGGTTCATGTCTGTCTCATGGCCAGGTCTCGTCCGTCCGTCGATGCCAGCCGTCTTCGCCTCGTCCGTAACCGCCCGAAAAGCAGCCGCCCTTGCCAACATTGCCTCCACGCAACATGGACAAGCAACTGCTGCCCCTGATGCCAGCGCCCAGCAGCTCAGTGGCCGCGCCTGGCGCAGCAGGGCCCAGGCAAGGGTCTGGGGCCGATAACAGAGTCGCCTTCACTCGCCAGAAACGCCGGCAGGTCGCTTCCGCCTGCGCAAACTGTCGGAGGCGCAAAGAAAAATGCGACGACAAGCGTCCGACGTGCGGTGCCTGTGCCAGAAGGGGCGTCGTCTGCAACAACGTGTCCAAGGGCGACGAGGTGTCCCTGACGTCAACACTCAGGACTCGCAATGCGGCTCTCAAACAGGAGAATGACCAATTGCGCCAGCTCTTCTCCATTTTACGCAGGGCGTCTGCGACTGGGGGGCAGGAGCTGCTGACGCGCCTGCGCGTTGCAGAGGATCCCATCCAGATTCTGAGTTCGATTCAGGAAAGTACATTGATATCCTCTTGCCCGGATTCACCACTCGGCGCTCAGCAGATGGACCCGAAACTGGAAAGAATCGATCTCTTGGCGCTGAGAGAGAGTCTTCTCAGAGTGGAAGCGAGGCCATGGACGGTCGTGGCTCCGGATGGTCTGGTCTCTGAGCTCATCTCGTCCTTCTTCATTTGGGACGACCCTTTTTTCCTGCCGCTCATTGATCGTGAGGCCTTCCTGACCGGCATGCGTTCGGGACATCCTGCAACTGCCAGATACTGCTCGCCATTTCTAGTGAATGCAATCTGCGCATCCAGATGTGTAAGTGCTCCGAAGACAGACGAGGTGCCGCGCCATCGAAGCTTCATGCCAATTTGAACACTGTTTCTCTGTAGTTTACGTGCCGTCGCACCAGGACTTTTGGCAGCCTCAGCGGTAGAGACATGGCGGCGGAATTCCTGAATGAGGCCAAAAAGATGCTCGCCATGGAGAACGGCCGCGCGTCCATCTGTACCGCGCAAGGATTGACGCTGCTCTTCTCAGTGTCTGCGTATTCCGGAATGGACAGAGCTGGCATGGTAAGTGACAGCTTGGGGGCAGTTGTAACCCTTGAGCCCCCAACACATAAAATAGACTGTTGGAAGAGTTTGCTTCCTCGAGCGACTCTTCTCAAGAATGTAGAATTTGCATGCTCTTGGTCGCAGTCATACTGACTAGGCTTGATCAGCTCTATCGTTCCGCCGCATATGAGATGTATTATCGACTCAACGTCGACGGCCTCTATGATGAGATACGGGAAGATCCCACCAAAGCCCTTGAGAGGAACGTTTTGTCTCGACTGGCCTGGGGGCTCTTCTGTTTCGAAAGGTCTGTCAACGGCGAACCTCGGGAATGAAGCGTTTCTACTGACACCAACTTGGGGCAGCATCGTCGGCTACGTGTACTTGCAAATCTCTCTGGTGCCGCCTCCCAACATCCCACGATGTTTCGAAAAGCCAAGTGTCTCCGACAGTAATCTGAAAACCGTTGATCTGTTCGGAAATCCGCACAATCAGGCAAGCAGATCGCCGCCTTTTGTGCCTGGCGCCCTTTACTTGGCCTGCGATTTAATGCTCATGCTCTATTCGTCAATGGAGTGGAACATTCGATCAGAGAGCATATACGGAACGGAGGAAGACCTCAAAGTGCGCAGGCAAAAGCTACAGGAAGTCCGCCGATGGAGAGACGCACTGCCATTAAATATGAGGGACGATATCAACTTCACGCCTCAGACTTGTTACCTTAGGTGTGTCACTCAACCTTAGTACTTGGCCGGAACCCAAGCGTTGACTCGAATCGCCCAAGTGCGTATTCAAATGAGGTGCTCATCAGCATATTGCGACCTCTCGATCCGTTGACAGAAATTGAACCGGGCTGGACAGCAAAGGACCTCTGCTTGACGTACTGCCGAATTGATATCGACAACATGGAGCAATTTGTGCAGACGTACACCCTTCGAGATTACGCATGCATCAATATCTGCGGCGCGTACAATTCGATCCTGACCCTGGTCTTCCACATGAGAGATGCGGCAGTACACGAGATGTTCGCCAAGGCCTCTTACTTGATCCTGCAGACTGGGGCGGACTTTCCGATGTCCAGGTTCATCCTGCAGGGGGTCAGGGCCATGTCATGGTCCCTCAAGATTCCCATTCCTGCTGTTGCTCGGCAATACTACGAGAATTTGGGGAGCGCAAAGGAGGAACTTCGGGACCTGCCGATTTCTTTCGCGTTGCCCGAGCTGAACAACATGCGGCAACTCCTTACGGGGCCGGCGAAAAAGCCAAGGTCGAAGGCAACCGATAATATGGGTACCTTGCTGTCCAGGTGGAGCGCCATGTCGATCGAATAAAAACTCTAAACGTGGCATATCGAGCCCAGTTGGGAGAGCTTGAGACTTGATCATGTCACAAAGAAGCAGAAGTTTGACTCATGTGCATTCGCTAATATGCTGGACAACCTCGCCAAGGGCTATGAAAATGCTAGTGTGGACACTGATGTACAGGAGTGACGGCGTCACTGGTCAGAGGAGGTATCTTACGCAAGCAGCGTACTGCGAAACAAACGAGCATCGACATCGGCAGTCTCCCAAGTCTGGCCCGCCCTGGCCAGAGCGTCAGTCCATTCGGCCACCCGGGAAGCTGCATGACACCGGCAGACTGGCTGTCCCAGATAGGAAATGGCACCACCTCCGCCGTTGGTGCCACTTCGAATCCAATTCTGCACCTCGGGCTGCAGGTGCATTCCGACACCTGTAATGTCTATCTTTGGTATCGTTGGGTCGCACACGCACACGTCCTCGTTCATGGACCAGGCCCACAGGACCATGACAGATGCCGAAAGGGCGAGGAACATGATGGGGTCAAAGGTATGCGAGGCGTTCATCAACAAGGATGATTCATATGCAAACCACGTTTGCAGCGATGCAACAACTGCGGTTCTGCCATCAGGTGAAAGAGCCCACTCTTGAATGGCCAAGACATTTTGTTGCCACGTTCTCGAGGCGGCGGCGGGTTCCATCTGCAGAGGCGCAGGCATGAGGTAAACATCGCGCATTTTGCTGACATCGGCGTGCAAGTGAATAGTGAGAAGCAGCAGCAGTGGCCGTATGTTAGTGACGCAAGAATCCAGCCTGTTGGTCACTTCCTGTCTCCAGTTGGCGCCTCTGGCTGGCTCGCCGCCCAGATAGCTTTTGATTATGGTGGCCGTATATCCGCCGACGACCAATGGTTTGCGAGACTCGGCGACGATGGTGTCGAGCTGCTCCTGGGCGATGTACAGCTTATGTGCCAAGTCTGCCCTTTTCAGGCCCGTGAGATCTGGGTTCAGTACCGCCTCTCTCTTCGCCGACCACACTTCGTTGCACATGCCAAGAAGACAGAGTTGGATGTCTTCAGGAAGGATGCCGGACGGGACCTCTTCGGGCTTCCGCACGTCAAGCTGGGACATGCTGTACGAGCCACGGGTCCAGGGTTCGCTGCGGCTGCGATCAAAGAATACCATGATGCCATGCGAATTCCACATGGCGTATGTGGAGGTCAAACCCAAGTCGAGCTCGGCTCGTCGAAGTAACGGCGGTTGGCCGTACAGGAGAGACAAGCAGGCGTCTACTTTGAAAGCGCATGTTGCAATTCTTGCCAAGTGTTAGAAAGGGCATGTCACTTGAAAAGAAGATTGGGATTGGGCCACACCTTTTCCAGCGCTCAACTGTGGCAAATATCCAAGGGCGAAATTCTCCGGGGAAGTGGGTGACTCGCTGGGCCTCGACGGCATCGCCGTGAAAGCATCCATGCATCCGCAGACACGAGACGAGTAGACTGAATAGCATTTGCGACTGCCGAATGATGGAGTCTCTCTGCAACAAACAGCACTGTCAGACGCTTGCGTGATACGACATGAAGAGAGAAGCACGGCTCAACATACCCCAGTCTCGAAAGCGAAAGCAATGTTGACCAGACACAGCTGGTACAGATCAACGGGCCATGGCTGTAATGGGTCCCACTTGCATTGGCTCTGCGGTGTCCATTCTAGTGTCAGAGACGCGTAGGTTGAGGCGTATTGCCTGTCGGAAGAGGATGGACTCACCAGCTCTCTGTAGAATCGCTCCACGAGGAGGCCATGAATTTGCAATATCTGGTCCTTCAGCTTCGCTTCTCCCTGCAACCAGGAGTCTATGGCGACGATCAGTGCTATTGTCGGAACCGAATCGGTGACTTCGTTGAGAGTAGGTCCGTGGAGAATGGGCCAACGGCCATGAAAAGTGGCCAGGTAGGAGTTGACGCATCTCGAGAGCCACGCACGCGGGATTGCCTGCGGTTCCGAGGGAGAGACGACGGGGCTTTGGGTGAGGATGCCGTACAGAATGTTCAGGGCTGCGGCGCGACTGAAGCGGACCAGCTCCTCGGCATCCTGAGTCTCATTGGTCTGGAGAACTAGGGGTGCGGTCGCAGTCGATGTACCTGCAGCCGCTTGCGTCGCCGTTGTTGCTGCAACGGCCCCCACGGCAGGCCCGGGCGCCGGCGCCGGCATGGTGGTTGGGGATGTCTGGCTCGAGGCCACGGATCCATCGCGGCTCCTGGCAAGACCAGCTTGCGAGGACTCGCCGTCGGTCAGGCCGCGTTTGTAGGTGCAGACGACACCCCTCTTAGCACAGAGCGTACACTGGACACCGCCGCTGCAGCGCGTCTTGTTGGCATGGCACGCGTCGCAGGCTCGGTCCCGACGAGGCTCGTGCGAGACAGTGGCGGCGTCATGAAGCGTGGCATGTCGACGGAGCAAGTCGCTGGAAGGGGCGGGAGGATTAGAAATCAAACTGTTTTTTCTTTTCTTTTTCTCGGTGTTGACCGTAAGTCCAAACAAACGAAAAGGCAAAATGGAAAACAAACAAAAGGAAGAAGAACTAAGGAAATGAGACCCTTTGCTGCTGCTAATGCTGCTAATGCTGCTAATGCTGTTGCTTACTTACCTGCGCGTAAAGGAGCGGCCGCAGACATCGCAGCGAAAGGACCTCCCGGTATGGCTGGCCTGATGCCTTCGCAGATGTTCCTTTCTGATGAAGGACTTGCCGCAGTGACAAGTGTGCCGGCTCCTGGGAGCGGGCGTGTCGGCCATGTGCCAC
Organism: Aschersonia sp. MBC 508; assembly: GCA_030780645.1. Taxonomy (NCBI): domain Eukaryota; kingdom Fungi; phylum Ascomycota; class Sordariomycetes; order Hypocreales; family Clavicipitaceae; genus Aschersonia; species Aschersonia sp. MBC 508. The sequence goes on from JAPFUF010000916.1 coordinate 11,335, forward strand.
GGACTGGTGAAGTGACCGGGGATGACGGGCCGATGTCTTACATCAGCCATTTACGGTGACGAGATCTTTCTCCCACCTCGTCCGAATACGAAGAATAAGCAGGGCGACATCCACGGGGACGAGCTGCGTGGTTGATTGCTAATGGTTGGGGAGAGGAGTAAGCAAGGACGGTGTTTTGTCTCGAGCCCTTTTGCTTCTTGGTCCCTTGGGAGCTCTCCGGGCTTGTCGATCCCTCAAGGGGGCTTGTATCCTGATTTGGCAACTCCAAGAACCGCATGCGCGCACCCGCTCTGTCAGCTCCCCACCGGTTGACTTTTGATCCTTTGATTTGTTTGGTCTGGGAAGATTACTGCGAGAATGTGGGATCGCGACAAGGGGCGGGGGAATCTGGCTCTATTTCAGCAGAAAGAGAAGATCAACAACGTGGAGGATACTCTTCGTCGAACGGCTTGGCCTGCAATAGGGATCTCAACGGCCGAGACTCCATGATGGTATGTGAGGCCAAGGCCATGTCCATCCAAACACCGGCTGTGTGGGATGGATTCCGCATGAAGCATGCGTAGATTGCCCTCATTCGACGAGCTCGGCTGACTAGGGGAACGGGGGGGGGTGGGAAGAGCGACGGATGCTTCTGGTTGCTCTTGGGTGCTCCTGGGTGCGTTTGGGTGCATTCGGATGGCTGCGAGTGCTCGTCACGTGCGACGAGCTGAGCGGACGCCCCCCCTCCACCGCTCCCGTATGATCGTCCCACGCCCTGTGACAGCAGCTGTCTGGGGTCCTGCGCCGGACCAGCTCGGTATCCCACTCGGAGATCGGAACACGTCCACTCGGTACGCCCGTCCACTCGGTACCGCCCTATGATCTAGTTCCGAAAAAGCTCAAGGCGAGTCGTTAATAATCACTGACGATTCCGTAATGTCTTTTTATTCGCATTCAGATGTATGGTGCCATCTCACGACAAACCTCATGACTGCGGAAGACGTATATGTATTTCCGAGTCGCCATGACTTGGGGAAGAGGTTCTGCCTCGCAGACACGCACGCACTTTGCTGACACGTAATAGCAATCGCAGTCGCAATCTTTTTCAATCTTACTATAGATGCCGAGCTGTCGGAAACCAAACAATTATTTTTTTCGCCCTGAGGCTTACGCACGCACGCACACACACACACACACACGGAAACGTGTGCTCGTATACGTACATTCACCCATATACACAAAAAACGAGTAATTCCTGATCAAGCAGAAAAAAAAAAAAAGAAAAAAAAAAGAGTCATGTCTTCGGGACCCCTTAAAAACGTTGCCGTTGCTGGTGCTTCCGGAAGTCTCGGCAGCGTCGTCTTCAAGAAACTTGTTGACTCGGGCTTGTTCGACAAGGTGACGGCGCTCCGACGTCCCGGCTCCGGGTCTGGGGCGGCGGCTCCAGCAGGCAATGCGAAAGTGCAGGTGGTCGACGTCGACGTCGACTTCTCGTCGGTGGACGCGCTGACGGCGGCGCTGCAGGGCCACGATGCCGTCATCGCGCTGTTTGGCGCCACATCGCTCGGTCTGCAGACGGCCCTCATCGACGCCTCGATCCGGGCCGGCGTGCAGCGCTTCCTGCCCTCCGAGTTTGGCAGCGACCTGCAGAACCCCCACAACCGGACACTTTTGCCGTTCCTGCAAAAGGTCGAGGTGGAGACGTACCTGGAGAAGAAGGCGCGCGAGTGCCAGTCGTCGTTTAGCTACACCTTTGTCTACAACGGGGCCTTTCTGGACTGGGGCCTCGAACACGACTTTCTGCTGGACGTGTCCAAGGGCGAGCCCACCATCTTTGACGGCGGCGACCTGCCCTTCAACGTCACGACCCTGGACACGGTGGCCAGCGGCGTCGTGGGCGTCCTGGCCCACGCCGTGGCCGAGACGCGCAACAGGGCCGTGTACCTCGGCGACTTCAAGACGACGCAGAACGAGCTGCTGGCCGCGGCGCAAAAGGTGGCCGAGGCAAAGGCTTCTTCTTGGCGCGTCAGGCACACGTCGCTGCGGGATGCCGTGGCCGCCGCCGACGAGCGCCTCGCCCAGGGCATTGTTGATCTGCAGACAATCGCGCCGTACCTGTATCGCTCGCTGCTCGATCCCGCCCACGGGGGCGATTTTCAGAGGAACGACAACGCCCTGCTGGGGGTGCAGCCCAAGAGCAAGAGCGTCATTGAGGAGATTCTGAGACGGAAGGTTTTTTAGAACCTTGGAAGACGACCCGAAAGGGTGGGTGGTTAGGGAGTAGTGCGAAAAATAAAAAATTAAAACAAGAAGAGGAAAATACCCCGGCGGCCGTGGGGGGGGCGGGGGGGAGGGGGGGGGGGGGGGGGGGGGTTGTTGGCGGCAGGGGG
>JAPFUF010000919.1:0-25905 GCA_030780645.1 Aschersonia sp. MBC 508
GTTGGGTGCTCCCCGGGCCAGAAGCCACACCCTTGCACCGTGACCTTGCAGAAATTGCTTTGCGGGAACAAGTCTCCAAGCCATTGATTTCTTGTCATTCTTGGGTCTTGTTCTGATTGTGAGGGCGACTTAGGTCAACTTGACGAAGCTGACTGGTCGTGGCAAAGCAACGGAATAACACATCAAACACATCACATTTGGTCAGTAGCTCCTCATGGGAGAACACCAAGGCTGTAAAGTGAGCTCTCGATGCAGTGAGTGTCGTGGAGTGGGAAACCATACCAGGACAAACACCTTGATTGGAATTTGGAGCCACGATGTGCTCAACATGACCACCGCAGAGGAGCTTCACAATGAATGCACCTTCGGAAAATCCTTCCACTGTCGGAAAGCACTATAGCAGGAAGCCACAAACACCGAGGAGATGCACGAACGACAGTCCTTTGAGAACCTTGGTTCGGCACGCATGACGGGATTGAACGCCTTGGCATGCGTCAACCAGACTTCTTGGCTCAGGATCATCCCCTCCGCTATGATCCGCATTCTCAAGTTCCGACAGAGCTGCCGACGCGGGAGGCAATTGACGCTGAACATCTCTGGAACGCTCATTGGTTGGATTGTTATCTTGAGGGCTCCATTTCCTCTCTCATCTTCCAAACCCTCACTCTTGGTCCCGCGTGCAAGCACAGTTCCGCGGCAAAGACGTTCAGGCGGGCTCAAGACCGCTGTGCAAGGGCACGATGCCGGCTGTTCAATTTTCTTCCTTCTTTGGGGGCGATATGCCGAGGGCCGTGTGTGCGCGTTTGCATAACACAGGGGTCTAACGGCGCGACAGTGTCGGGCACGATCCGACGGAAAATATTTGACCGGCCGTGATGGGGGGAATCACCGTCGGTCCCGTCGTCGAGCCCTTCAATGTCCACTCGGCCGCAACGGCCAGTCGTTCTGTCAGTAAATAAGAATTAAAGCTTACCGATAGGCTGGATATAGACCCCCGAGACTGGGGTTGCGGCCTGAATTAGCATGCCTTGAGGAGCCCGTCGACGAGAGCCTGCAGTCACTTCATATTGCCTCACAGCATCTCAAAACATGACATGCAGGTCTTTTTGGTTCTTGAGAGAGACGATCGGGGTAGAATACGTGCTGTCACCTGTCCTGAACGCAGCTACGGGAGATGCCAATTTGAATGGTGCAAAGATGTTCCGAGCTTTTCAACAGCCGCCCCTCACCGCGGCTTATACGTCGCATTCGACAGGTCTTGGTCGGCATCAAATCCGCTGTTCTACATGGGCCGTCTTCCCGATATAGTCCACATCCGGGTATGGCAGCTCGCGCCGACTCATGCCCATCTTCGAGACTCGGCGTTGTAGCCACTCTTTGCGAATGATAGCTTACAATTTTCTTGGCGAAGTTTCCCGATCCTAGTAGTGGGACGGGCTTCCAAGCCTGGAGGGACACATAGACGAATGGTACGGGGATAGAGGGCACAAATGTGACACTGTCGAGTCCGGGGCCCCGCGACATACGACGTCAACGGAGGGGGGAGAGAACAAGTGCTGTCAGCAACCCCAGAACGGCTCATCGACCAAGACGGCAATCCGAAAGCTATTTGCACGGGCCGAAAGGGACCTCTATTCTCCGATGATGTCACACGAGATCGGCTCCTCGTGACAAAATCCGACCGATACAGCTACGGACAGGATTGTCTTTTACGTGTAGCGTTTCTATTCTTGAGATTGTGAATCTCCGCGGGAAATGGGTGTGAGAAAAAGAGGGACACGATGACGGACAAGATGTGTCTGTCAGGTATAAAGAGGTCCGTCTGGACATGGAAACGACATATGCTCTTTGCTCAACCCCGAAGCTTTTCTAGCAACTCAATTTGGAGAGAAGAAGAAAAGAACCAAGGTGCACGATATATCAATCAAACGAGCGACCAAGTCAGACGCACAAAGCAAGAACAAACCAAAAGAAAACGGGAAACGAAAAGCCATCCACCATGCATTTCTCCATCGTGCTGTCCACTTTTCTTTGTGGAATGTACTGCTTGGCGCTCCCGACTCCAGAGGGTGAACAGCGCAAACCCGAGCTTGCCAAGAAAGAACAGTGCTTGCCCCGAGGGAAAATCGGCTGTGCCGGCAAGACATGCTGTAACGGCATGTGCTTCGAAGCCCCAGGCGTAGTAGGTGCCAAGCCAACAATACATCTCGAGGATGGAGTTGATCAGGGTGTGCTGACCAACTTTTGCAGCCGACATTTGGACTGCGCGGGTTCTGTATGTAGGAAGGTGTGCTGGCGTCCTACTTGGTTGAACACGAGCTGGGCTCTGTTCGTTCTTCCACTGTTCTTTCCGGCAACAGTCTGGCACTGTGGAGCGTGCATTATCCCCCGACACAACTGACTGTGAAGGGGCTGGGGCGGCACCTTTTTCATCTGACGCGCGGGCGTCGTCGGTACTTTGTCGTCTGATCCTGGGCGGGAAAGCTTTGGCAGAGATGCTTGCATGTGGGATGGCGCCGGATCATGGTCTCTTCGCGATCGACAGAATGCACGAGGGACTTGGCTTTATTCCTGTGACACATTTCTTTCGACACGATGGACGAAGAAACCGCAAGCTTACGGCAACAGCTTTAAGAAGAGCGACATCGACGAAAGGAGGAGCAGCGTCGACGGAAGAAAGCTGAAAGAACATAACGACCACAGACCTTTCCTAAGTATCTCGAATCCTGCCATTTGCTTAGTCTCGCCATCCAGGTAGTGACCGATCGCACTTTGACTACGGAAGGCGGCACAACCAATCCAACCGGTCGTATATTCCCTCGACGAATAGTTCCATGGGATGACTTCATAGCAAGACAAGAGGAGAGGTGGGATCAACCCCCGAGCACATGCTCATTTCATTCTCGTCAGGAGCCGTGTTTCCATCTCCACATCAGATGGAGTATGTCACATCTTTAATTAGGCCGATTAGCAGCGAGATCAGCCTGCGATGGAGGTGGATGGGGGTCGGGTGATTGGATGGTGGACCTGTTTGTGGAAAGTGTGTTGAAGGAAGATTGAAGGAAGGCGTCTGCGTTGGATCATGGCGAGGCTTGGCTTGGCTTTGGAGCGGGATGAAACTACTCATGATACCCAGGAGGCAGCGACTTTGTCAAAACAATTTGTATGCTATTCGAGAGGGTCAGTGGTCCGGAAGCAGTTGGACATGGACCAGCAAAAGCGGTTGGCCTCTTTTTAAATGTCTAAAGGAGCATAAGGACATACACTAAGTGTATAAGAATAGCTATTCTACTCAAGATTATGTGCTCCCTAATAACCTGAAGTTGTAAATATATAAGCCCCGTAAAATCAAATAACATGAAATGAGAATCATTCATAAAGTTTTAATATACATTAGGCAAAATTATAAGTTTTTTAAATATAAACACTTATTTGTCGTGGACGTAGTGCTTAAAGTGCGGCGTACAAATCCAGCAGTGCACTTAATGAGTCCAGCACATAAAAAGAGGAATTCCTCGTAATATAAAAAGGCAGACTAATTGACCGAATTCACCGTACAAACTAGAAGAGCCTTATGAACCTCATGACCTTCGTTACGCCCCGTTGAACACAGCACTGACGGTGCTAGATCCGGCTCGTAACAAGTGGTAGCACTTGCTTTTCGAGCCGCGCGGCCACTAACACGATAATCCAACGTTCGTCATGTCAAGAGCGGTAGGATCGCGTGAACAACCTTTAAGAGGACCGCAGTATCCCACTCCCGGAGAGCTTCGCGGACCCATCAGATTTACGCATTCAACCAAAGAAATCCCGATTTCAAGACCCGACGAGGAACTCTTATCAGCCCAGAAGACGCTAAAGATCTACAAGATCTTGCGTTTTCCGACTTCGACAGTGAAGGATCGATCGCCCAGAAGGAGCGCCCGGTGAGAGCACATCACCCGGCATATTGGAACATCAAGGACCAGACAGCTGCATCCGCCGCCTGGAGAACTGCAAAAAGAGCCATTGATAAGGCGAGAAGGATACCGTTGATACCAATTCCTCGAAGAACACACGAATTCGTTGCGACTAAACTTTTCCGAACGGTTGTTTTCACGACTGCCAAACTTCCGCAAACCTTCGTACGAAGTCTATAAGAGAATCGTCGAGACCACCAGTAGATACGATAGCCCCGAAGTGACGAGCACCATGGACTCGCTGGAACTGACAGTCGAGCAGGTGCTTCTGGAGGTCTCTAGGAATAGAGCGCTGCTGCAAGGTTCCAACTCCTATATACAATACAATGCCCGCCATAGACTTGACGACCGCTACGCTACCGCTGTATTCACTGGCATCACCGAAATCCACAGCAGAGCCGTTTCCGCCGGAATCCTCGAGCATGAGGAAGATTTCCCGCTGACGGAAACATTCATGGACGCGATAGGCTTGACATTTAAGGACGCATGGTGGAGCCATTTCGAATCCAAGATTTGAACAAGGTAAAAAGAACGGGGATACGTGGCTTTTGCTTGCCTAAAAACATCCGAGATGGGAGGGCCTAGTAGGGATTGTGGAAAGACACACAGAGATTGACGAAGTCGCTTAGTTACTATAGTTAGCATAGAGCGAAAGAAAAGGGGAATGATAAAATTGTTATAATTGCTCCACATGAGAATAAAGATAAATTGACAAAGTCGTGCAATTTCATAAGGTCAAGTGGATAGACAGAATCCAGAGTGATTTACCGCTGAATTCATTAAAAGAAGTGCCGCAGAGGGCGCGCGTTTGCACCTCGCACTACTATACAGCTGCCCAAAGTGAGCCCAACCGGCAGCGTCGAACCCAATCCTGACATCCCTCCCGCGCGCACTCAAAGAAAGCGCTGCTAAATTCCAATCCGCACTGCCAAAACGCTTACCACGCTATCGAATTCAAAATAGCATCCGGCACCAAGACCCCAGAAGCAAGCAAGAGCACGACTACTGCCAAGGACGTGCCCAAAGCCGTGAAATTCATCACGCCAGGACCTGGAGGGACAATCAAGGTGCCTAGCTTAGATACTGCCTCCGAAGACAATGACAAGGATGCCAAAAAACGGTGATGACGAAATCGCCGAAAAGTGACAGCACCTAAAGAGATCATAATCAGCACAGCCGCCGCAGCATCCAGCCAAATGGATGCCGAAGTTGTGGGAGATTGGGTTATCAGATTGGAGAAAAACGACCCAAAAACAGCCATTGACATGCTGGATACAAAGAAAAGGGACCGTCGAGCGAAATACGGAAAGGCGAAAACGGACAGTATAAAGCAGAAATACATGGAGGTAGAGGCCAAAATCGTCCGGTAAATCAGGGAACCCAAGGACAGAATGGAACAATCAGGCCAACAATATAATTCCAAAGATAAATTCTAACGGGATGGCAAGGAAATTCCAATAAGACGACAGGGAAATCCTAAACGGGACGATAAGAAGACGACAAGATAAACGAAATCGGCGATGGGCAACAGCCTGATCTTCCCATTCAGACGACATCAACAGGTAATCTAAATAAAAGGAGATTCGCAGAAATCATCAATGACACCACCCACTTGCTAAGCGAGAGCTTAGAAGAAGTGTCAGCCTCGCCTGAGCAAGGAATCGGATTTAACAAGGAATCCGACGAGTACGGACCAGTCAGTACCAAAGAGATGGTGGCTCGAGGTGGAAAGCCGGCTAGGTTCGACAAGAGATGGCAGACTCTTGCATTCGAGCAACGTTTTGGAGCACCAGGCAGCCATCTCGTCGAAAAACCGGCGCTTCATCCTGGCGGAACATCACACCGCAAGGCAGATGACGACGCCGCCAGATCGCTAGGCCAACCCCCTAAACTAGCTGGCGAAAGCTACATGGCGACAAGGCAGTGAGGATGGGGAATGGACTGATGCGGACGCCATCTACGCCTACATAGCCAAATTCATAAGCTATAGAACGCGTTGGCTATGGAGCACTACTCGACGAAACATACCAGGTGCGAACGAATGATAAGTATCTCCCTCTAACTATAATCTACGTCTACGACGAAGTCGGGCAAGCCTACCCAACGAATGAATCTATCTAACGTTGGAAAACTACGGAGTATCAAGAATCAAGCCAAATTTGCCAAAGCCGCCTAATTTAACGGCGGATGGCTGAAGCACCGTGGCAGCACGCGGCATATGCCGGATCCAACGGTATTACCAACGCACGCCGAAGTCCTCGCGGCGCATCTTTGCGACAAGTTTGGCGGGATCAGTAGCACTTTGATTAGTGGCCTTGCTGCTGTCGGCCGACCCGATCTCTTGTTCATTTCGGCACGCAATGAAACCGGGCATGGTGCTCAGATCGACGACCTACGAGACCTACTCACAAACAACGCAGAGAAAACCAACAGAAAGACTGGGAAATCAGGAAGGAACTAAACAAACTTTCTTTCTAAGCGTTAAGCGTTAACAAACTTTGCGGCTCGCATAACAAAATAAATGCATTACTCTCAAATAGGTTAACAAAAGCACCGTAAGACTTAAGTTTGCCGAACAGAAGGTAGGCGACCTTGAAAAGCAATTGCGAGCAGCCGAAGATGATAGGAAGAGGGCAAGATCCCCCTCGCCCTCTAATGACCGACAAATGCGGCCGCCTCCGTTCTGACGGCCAATGAGAAGCTCGACAAGTCTGGAATCGCAACCACAAGTAGCCACGCCACGAGCTGCGACGCCGGCATTACAACCGCAGACCACGGCATCCAAGCCAGCGACTCCAAGCAGACGGTGGCCGCCCCCAAAAGCTCATGCCGCACATTAAAAATAGCACACTGCGGTATTCGGGGGAGACGCACACAAGTGCCACATTTTATTTGTTAATTCCGAAAGACTAGAAGATGCCCGGCGCATATACAGCTACCCACATAACGAATGCGAAAACCTCCGATAATTGAACACGACGTGACTGACGAGGATGGTGAGGGGTTCACGTTCGTATCGAGATCGCTTGTTGCCGTCGTTATCACCCAGCTCTTTTCGTATATGATTGGCACAGGTATTCAGTATGGATATGTGTGCACTGGAGAGGCATTCGTTTTCCTTGACATTCCGGACGATCGGACCATCGTGCTCTATTCTGGGCGCGCGTGCCGAACCTAGACTTTATCGATGATGACGAGAATAGGTGTCACGTCACAGCTGTTGCTCAAGTCTTTGCTTTTAGTGTCCAGGCCCTGCGCGCCGAGCCGTGTCCATCGTCCTGGCACGACGCAGCCTTGCCCCTCGACACCTGGGCCGTTCAATACGACGACGTGCTAAGGAAGACACCTGAAACAACACGCAAGGGCAAGGAAGCGCGCGCCTCTCCCTACAAACCTCAACGCTGGCAAGGGTTCCGACGCCCGCCGGTTCGGACACGGTCCCGGTGCAAGCTAGTTGGCAGCGATGGAAAGCGTCGAGATCGTGGCGACGATGAAGAAGACGGGTTTCCTCGTTCGCCATCGCCAATCCGATCAACTTCCGCGGGCGAAAAAGCTCTCACGACTCGCGGGCGGATTAGGGCAGCAAGCAAGGGCAGAAGACCGCGGGAAGCCACCAATGTGGTCAAGAGGAGCAGCTAACTACTAAGGATTGTCCGTTTTGCACGCCGCAATGTCTGGCGGGATGAGCGGGAGGAGGGCCCATGGACGAAAATTGTCCCAATCTTTGCGACCACGGACGAAAGCACCTTGATCGAGTGGAATCTGTTGCGCATTCAAGTCGCCAAAAACCGCGGTCATGACGCTGATGTCGCACCACTCCACTTATGCGGCTCAATTGGCTCACGCTTCAAGGTCAGGCTATCCTCTCATGGCTACACGTTTGTTGCCAAAGGTGTAGAAACACTCGTACCAGGCTCTTAATTTTGAAACGCGACAGAAGCTCTGGATAACCCAGCTTCCTCCGGAGATAAGCACGGACCAATTTTCCTCCTATCTGATGAGTTTCTGCTCAGCTGGAATCTGCATCATTCGTGTTGCGTTTCATCCTCATTGTGGGAGCGATCCCCTCGATTGCCACGATAGCGGCTCGCCGCAAGCCAGCCACCTTACAGGTCTTTCAAATACTCGTCCAACGCGGGCAGATCAGGTGCAGGCGGCGCAGCTGGCCAGTCAGCTTGTAGAACACAACTGAGTCTAGGGTTCAGCCGCAAATTTGCTGACAGTGACACGACCGTCCGCCGGCGCATTCACATAGGAGAGCTGTCGTCATACCATGACTGCACATTCTCGTATCACTCACACAGAGAGAATGGCTTTGTGGCTGGGAATCACTCTTTCTGGCCCTTAGTACGCCGCTTCGGCCTCGCAGCCTCAACGATATCCATTGTCACATGAGACGAATGCTTGGTTCATAGGAAACGGTGCATGAGGCCACGCTTCAGAAGCTTCTCATCCTGAAGGGAGTGGTGAAGGAAAGGAAACGGAGGGAAGTGTGATGCTGGGGGGGTCGCTGGCGTATTGGCATGCATGCGGAGCCGCAACCCCTGCTCAGCGCCTTTTCTTGGCTGTTGACTTCAGTGACCGGAGGGCCAGGAAAACGATAGAGTGAGCATTGTAAGAGGTGCCTTGAAGCATGGGTCCGGAACTGACGCAACGGCTATTTATTTCATCACCAAGCGAACGGCAGGGGCGAGGTGCCCAGAAGCGACTAGCGCGCTTATTTTGGCCGAGCAGGATTAAGTACATGTTTCTAGACTCTTAATTCTCCAGTAAATAAACTGGTTCGCCCGCAATCCTTCGACGCCACTTTGCGTTCTTGCATCCATTGAAACTACATGTCAGCCTCACTTGGCCTTCCTTGCCCTGACCACCACAACTTGGTCACCGTGATTCGCGCTCGGGCAGCACAAGGGACGGCTAGGCCCGCCGCCAATGGAGCGGACCGGGGTTTGCTCAGCCCCCAGCCATCTTTTCGTATCAATTCTTCAGCCGCTGTCCTACGAGATGCTCCAATATCATGGCAGAGAACCGGCATCAGCCCCGCATCAGCGTTCAACGCGGCTGACTCTGTATGGCAAGCTCGTCAGCAGTGGTGCAGCATGGCATCGCAGTGAATCGAGCCACAGAGCGTCGAGCGCTCTAGAACGTCAGCAAAGCAATGTATGTGACATCTGACATGTCTGCTATCTGAATCATGCAGCTTATGAGACACCTGCTGCAGACGGTTGTTCTCGTGACGCTGAGGTGAACTGACACCTTGCAGGCGAGGGCGTTTCCCTGCGTCTGGGATAAGAGATAACATGAGTTCGGGCCCTAGATGAATTGGCTCCTGGGTTACTCTGTTTCATCCCGTGGCGAAGCTCTGTTTCTCGGCTACAGAAGTCGCTCGACGATACTCCTCTGTCTAGTTGAACCGGCCTCCGAACAAACAATCATCAAGCATGAATGCCGACACTGAAGTATGTCTCGGCGTGGCCGTAGACCATCGCATCAGGCGGCTCTGCAAGCCCGTCGTTGTTTATCGCCGATTGCACTCCGGTCATGTTGCGCGCATAGAGGCTCGAGGTAGAGCTCTCGGCCTCGGGCCCGATGAGATTCAAGTCACGGCCCAGTTGGCCGGCCCAGCTTACAAGGGCGGCATCGCCGTGGTCCTCCAGCAGCCGCGCTCAAACCACCCATTTCACAAAGGCACCGATGCCGTCATTGAGGATTGCGAGACGCTGAGCGCGCTGCGTCGCGTCTTCTCCGTCGTGTCCTGCGGCAGTCTGAACATGAAGGCCGACGTTACTGTCGTCGATCTGCTGCCTTTCGTGCCGGACCCCATCGCGAGGATTAGCGACGCTAAACTGAGGGATTCTTTTCGCGTCGCTGTAGACGTCGTCTGTGATCGGGAGCCCGACGTGCTCGTCTGCGCCGGCCAGATCTGGACTGGGAAATTTGACGATCGCAAAGCTGATGCGCGGAAGTTGGAGAGCTTGGGCGTAGGCAAACAATTTGGCAGCAGTCCGAGTCTGCCTCCCAAAGCGAAGATAAGACATGAGAACAGGGCGCTCATTTCCATCTCAAGGGTCAACGGCTTCCACCCCAGCTATGCCATGAATTACCATCCGCATAAAAGCGCTCTCAGACAATTGCTACTCCTGATTGGCGTAGAGGCATGCGGAACCGTGAGGGACGATTGGGAAAATGAGGGCTGGATGAACGAGTTGAGACTGCACAGCCTGAATATCTCCAAACAGCTATTCAGTGAGAAACAATCCTCGGCAGATGCTCATCTGAGATGTGATTGCTGACTTCTTCCCTCCCTCCCTCTCTGCAGCAGCAAGCCCACCTGCCTCGCCGCCACAAAGCCCAGGGCAGAGTCCGGCCAGGTCAAATGCCAGGCGCTTCCTGCCCGACTATCAGGCCTTGTACACTTGCGAGCTGAAGGACATTATACAAACAGCCAGGAGTTTCCTTCTCTCGGCTGTTCCCAACGAAACAACCAGACAGGTTTATGATGCGCTTTTGCAATGCCGCATGTCAGAGAAGTGCAATGATGCCAGTCTCCTCCTGCGCGAGATGATTCGCCTGGTAAAGGCGGGTTGGCCCGCGACTATTGACTGGAAGAACCAGGCCGCCCTCACGAGCGCAGCAAACGAGACGCTCAAGTTCTCAGACGACATGATCAAGCTGGCCAGAGGCTGTCGAAAGTCCACCTTCCGGGACATCATCGAAAAGCGTGGATGTTCTCTTTACAAGCAAGTTTCAGCAAAGACCGACGGCGTAAAGACCCTCGACCTGTCCTCGGCTTGTGTCGACTTTTTGGACTTGGCTGTGGACGTGGAGTCAATGCTCTTGGATCTCTTGCGGCGGAGTGAGCAGGACAGGGCTTCAGCGGCGGAGGGCTTGTCGAGCCTGATGGGTGGCTTGCACATCAGCCCGTCTCTGGCTACGACGCAGGTTCAATCCGCCTCTGGAAGGAACAAATCATCAGTGTCTTCGCGTCAGTGAGAAAGACTTTGCTGCGACGTATCATCAAACGCATGTCCGGTTGGTGTGTGTATGAAAAGGGGCAAGCAAGACTGCGTGGTTTTTTTTGCATGTACTTTCGTTGACTCGTCGATTTAGCTGTCATGATCCCAGAAGTCTTGACTACTCACTGTCGTGTTCCGACCAAGTGATGATGCGCCGAATCCTGCACTGCGGCCGAACCTTTCTGGAACGACACTGATTCTCCCCCTGTCAATGAGCAGCAAACCAAGACTCTTTGTGATTGGCTGCAGTTAAGCCCGAGATGGAAGCCGCCAATCGAAGGAGATGTCCCCCATCTTGTGGTCCCTGCGGACGGCAGGAACGGGAAACGAGTATACGTCAATCATGACGTTGACTTGCATTTGGGCCCTTCCAGCGCTTCGTCTCATCTGGCCAATTCAGTCAGTCATGCTGTACATGCCTTGCCAATGGAGTCTCCCATGCAGTTTCACGATGAGTCGTACATACCTTTCTATACGTCGGCGGGTCCGTCAACTGCCGGGGAAGAAAAAAAGGGACACCACCCTTGAGTGGTACTGCGGCCAAAGAGGAGTTCTCGGATGCCAATGCGCCCGTCAGAAGCAGCAGAACGACCCGCAGACGTGGTATAGCCACCGTTCGTACGTGTGCTTCAATCTGCCAGCTCTCGGCACCTCGGCTGCTGAAGCCGTCTTGGGGCGACGGCTGACTGTTGCTAACTTTCGATAGTCTGACGATAATAGGGCAAGAGCCGTGGGTTTGCGTAAGCATTAACCGCGTCACCATTATATTCCTCGACCCTAGCCCTAATAAGGATCCGAGGTAGCGCTGCTGGTGGAGTGTTCGTTGCGCCGTGCGGTTGTTTCCTCTCTTCCCGCTGTCTCGTTTTTACTATCGCAGCCGCCCAATATTGCCACTCGGCTGCCCGTGTTTCCTATTCGTATACGCCAACGCTCGCTCCGGAACGAACCGTTAGCTCCCCTCCTTTTCTTCTCCTTGGCTCTTTTTATTGATGCCTCACCATTACCTACGTATTTTTCATTTCTTCTTCTCCTTGTTCTTCTTCTTCTTTTTCCTTTTCTGTTCCCGCACCTACCTGTCATGTACACAATTAACGATCCTCTAAGCTGGCCAGGAACTACAGCTAAAAAGCCTCTTGCGGCGATAATCGTGGGCGCCGGGATTGCCGGTTTAGTCCTGGGTGTCGGTTTGGCACAGACTGGCCATGGGGTGACAGTCTTGGAAAGAGCACAACGGCTGGCAGAAGTTGGGGCCGGGATCCAGCTGGCTCCCAATGCGAGTCGCATCTTGCACAGACTTGGCCTGCTCAAAGAGGTCATGGACAATGCGACGATAATCAAACGCAATTCGCTCAGGCATGGGAAACCCACTCTCTCTTTCTGACATTGGTGGAAGGAAGAAGACAAGAAACAAAGAAACGGTTGTCAGTAGATGTTTGCTGACCACTAGCAGACGATATGCGAACGATGAGGAGCTCGGATCGGCGCCGATGATGCCCGAAGCCAGCGACAGATATGGCTCTCCCCTGGGTGTGATTCACCGAGGGGACTTGCAGCGTATCCTGCTGCGGGCCGCCGAGGCGAGTGGCTGCAACATTCTCACTTCGCACAACGTTGTCCGGGTCGATGCGGCATTCGAGGCAAGGGTGCAAGTCAGTAGTGGAGAATGGTTCTCGGGCGATGTAGTATTCGCTGCCGACGGCGTCAGGTCGGCCATCCGAGCGCAATTGGCAGCCTGTCACGGCCTGGCAGACGATTCGGTCCCCACAGGCGACGCGGCATACAGACTGCTCATCCCGAGAGAAAAGATGGCGCAGGACGAGCGCGCCTTGGCGTTACTCGACGAGAACGTGGGCATGCGCTGGATGGGACCCGGTGGACATATCATGGCCTATCCTCTCAACAACAACAGTCTGTACAACATGGTCCTCCTGCATCCTGCCAAGAAAGATCAGCAGAGTCGACTGGATATCCACATGCCGTGGACGACCAAGGGGAACAGAGACGAGATGATGGATTTCTACCGAAACTGGTCGCCTCTGGTCCGAAGTCTGTTGAGCTACGTCCCCGAGGACGAAGTCCTCGAATGGACGCTGAATTCTCATCGACCGCTGCCCCATTGGGTCAAAGGCAAGCTTGCTCTCGTCGGCGATTCCTGCCATCCCATGCTCCCCTACGTGGCTCAAGGCGCGGCAAACGCAATAGAAGATGCCGGTGCCATTGCAGCCGTCTTTACTCGCACGGATAATGTCAGCTTGGGTCTGAAAGTGTACGAGCTGGCTCGCAAAGAACGCGGTGAGAAGATACAAGCGAGCGCCTCTCACGTGCGGCATGCGCTGCACCTGCCGGACGGACCGGAGCAACAGGATCGAGACAGGGCGATCCGGGCGGCGGGCCAGGGCCAGGGGCGCAATCCAGACCTCTGGGCTGACGTCCAGTGGAGAGACTACATGTGGGGCGTTGATGTGATGAAGGAAATCATGGAGTCGTGGGACGGTTTGGTTCAGCAGGCAGAAGCGCGCTGCGATGGCCGACAGGCGTTGGGAAATACGCAATCCAGGCTCTAGCGTCACCGACTTCATTTTCGGTTGCAGCCTTGTCAACCAGGGAAAGAATGTCGGTTGACGTCATTCTCTTCGATGACACGCGTCTTGTGTATCGCTTTAGTACAAATATTGCTTATCTTTTAAAATTGCTAGATAATCATACGTTCAAGAGCCTTTATGACAGGCCCTGTGAAGTAAAGAATTCCAGCTGTCGGCCATGGGCCCCTCAAACTGAGGCTTAACGAGGCTACATTTTCAGGATAGCAACGCAGGAATTCAAAGACTGAATTTCTCCCAACTACACGGCTGTTGCTTGAACCTGCAGGCTAGCCTTCCCCCATTATCTCTTTACCTACCCACCTTTGAGGGATACTCGACTCTCTTATCGATTTGAGATGAAATTCAGGCATGGCCAACATGAAGCAAGCGTCTAGTCCCATCGTTCTCTGAAAGCCTATAATCCATAGTTGTGGAAAAAATGTAAATTAGACATTAGTTGCTCTTTGCCTCTCGTGACTAGCTTCCTAACAAGAAAAAACCTCTGAGAAATTGAGAACACTGTGAGGTCAAAAAAAACTTGCCCATCCGCCTAGTCCGAGCCCCGCTCTACAACCCGATGAGTCGTTCTACTCTGGGAAAATGATCCTGTCCGGGTCCGGGACGTTAGGGTTTGTTTGTTTCTTATTCTTGCAAACACGCAGAGCATTCTCTACAATCTTCTTCCTTTCCTCTCTGCTACAGTCGCGAGGCTCATCATCGGGTTTCTGGGAGCAATGTTGCGGCACTTGGATGGCTTTGAGGGTAACCCGGTTGACGCGCTCCAGAACGCACTGTTTGACGAGATCCATGGTCCTGACTTTTTGGGAGCGTTCGTCGAGAGGAATAACGAATTGTGTGCCGAAGCCTTTTTGTCCGTACCAGGGCCGAATCGGTCCTGCAATGACCTTGAGGGGCTTTTTGACCCTGAATAGATAGTAGGGCACAGTCTTGTTCTCCTCTCCTTCTGAGGGCTCGCCGGGGTTTAGATTGAAGGGTGGGATTGCTCTCAGATCAAAAGGAGTGCCCGGAACAGCCATAAATTGTCCTGGACAAATGATTAGTCTCAGTCTTTGTTCTCTTGGCGATTGTTTCTGACTTACCATTCTCTTTGCCGATTCGGTCCACGAGCGTGCCGGGCTCCAGCGTGATGTTGCCAAGAATTCTTGATCCATCGGGATTAAGCACGAATCCATCTTTCTCGGGGTAAATGATCTTGTCCGCCTCCCCCATTTCTTTTCCTGTTTTCGGGTCTGTGTAGTGTTCCTTCAAGAAGGCCTTGATAGTATATTCTTTGCCCTCTGCATTTAGGCCCAGGCGAGGATGGTTGTCGGGGATCATGAACTGAGTCTCTTTCGGGAGCGACGCGGGCCCAAGCCGCTTGTCGCGGCAGAAAAAGGTCTCAGGATCGTTACCTCGATGTCCCTGGCATTCATCATTGGAAATAGCTTGAGAAAATCCGGACAAGGCAAGCAACACGGACAGATACTGAAGTGAGGCGTGCATATTGCTGAACTGGCTCAGTCCGGAGACTTGGTAGGGTAGTTATGGGATAGGTACCGGCAATGGAAGAGAAGGAGGAGACTTGCTGTGAAGAGCGAATGTGAGGATGATGGGATGGAACGAAAATCGAGGAGCAGGACGGTCGATTTATACCATTTTGATCATGACAACGAGCTGCCCGCGACAGAGGGTATCGCGACGACTCCCACGCCCTGGCTCTTGTCGTCGTCGAATCATGAAATGCCCACACGAGCCGAAGCCCATGCTTCCTAGGCCCGGCACATCGAAGCTGCGAACCGTCCATGGCGTGATCTCGCTTGTCCTTCAACATACAAGATGTATTTCCTTCGTAGTCCATAGTGGGTACGGTCTTTATTTAGGATTATCCCCATGGCGGAGCAATGTGTTGTCCATCTCGCACTCCACCAGGGCTGAAAGGTGTATAGCGTCAACGGGTATGTATGCACACGAGACAGGGACCGAGTGGAGAAGAGAAAACCCCTGGGAGAAGTGCTCTCAGCCTTACGATACTGTATAGCGAGTGTTATGACATGGCGACGTTGGGGGGGGGGTGGATAACAGGTGACCCGACCCGACTTTTGACCTAAGCTGACCATCAAAAAAACATCACCTTACCATCAAAAACGCATTAACTGACCATAGATTTTTTTTTTCATAAGAAATTCTAAGGAAAAGTCTTTATTTTCAAAGAATAAGCCAAGATTAGGTTTAGGGCTAGGATTCGGCGTTAGAGGTGGGATTAGGCGTTAGTATATCTAGTCATTTAATGTGTTTTTGATTGTACCATTTCCAGTTCAATGCCCTCCCGGCCATTACGAATGATGTCAATGCACGGGCGCTAATTCCATCCATCGCCTTGCCGCGGATAGCTCATTGGTGAGGTCAAGGCTAGTCTGATGAGCTCGTCGGATGAGCTGGTTTGGCTGGATGTTCTTCCCCCAAGAGCGGAAAAGAGTCTGGGCATGACCGGGCTCACCAGAGATCACTAATTTGTCTGTTTCTCCCGTGTCACTCCTCTTGAATCAAGGAGGTTCCTACAAGACTAGGCGTGCCAGTAAAGCAATGCTTCGATCTTCCATGGGCGAGCATCCCTTCAATCAACCTGGGTTCAGAGGCAGAGAGAAGAAAAAAAATTTGATCCTAGAGCCTCGCATCAACGCGATCATCAAATATAGCTAGTCTTGGCGCTGTAATTCCCTGAGCCTGCCGTCGAATGAACCTCTTTGACCACCAATTCCCTTTTCTACGTAATCTAATATACGAATGTCCGTTTTTGAGGTTGGACAGGCAGCACTCCTTGGTCCTTACCTTCGGTGCGAATATGAACAATGGTCACCAAAGGGAGCGGGTCATCTTTATCGGGCAACAATAGTTCCCTAGTCATATACCTAGGGGCTGTGTCGCGTGGCCAAGAGAGCTCGAGATCCCTGGAAGAAGAACATCCTGGACAACTTTGTGAGCTCGGCTAATGATTGGTTGGGCGAGCTCTTGGGGCAGCAGCACTAACCTCGGCCCGGTCAACAACGCGAGCTGTCCCCTTTTCCCCACTTCTCTTTCCTTCTACCGTTTTTCCAGAACCGATCTGCGGCATGGAAGGAGGAAATTTGGCGAAGAGAAGGACTGGTCGAGCTGCTTTGGATACAACGCACATCTACACGCGTACAAACACGCTATTGCGCCTCATATGGACTCTCGTCATTGAAGCAGTCGCTCGCAGAGATCTGGTGAGGAGTTGAGCGAGTCCAGCTTGGCCATCTACCTCGATGCCGAAACTCGCGCCTATTCCGTTCACGCGAAGGACCGAGAGAGACCGAGAGAGCGAGAGAGCGAGCAAAATTAACAACAACCCATTTTTTTTTTTTTAATACCACGATTTTTGCTCGAGGAGAGCTGGGGTGCCCGCTAAACCCCACCGAAAAGCCACGAGACATTCCTGACTTGGCAGCCCGTAGCCCTGTGAGTTGAGTCAGGCAATTGGATTGGCTGGCGGTGCCCCGGGTCTCAAATGTGGTCACCTCCACCGACGCGATTCGGCAGCCACGCGGGACGGGAAGCAAACGAGTCAGCGTTGGATGGCATCCATCGTGAACATCCACTGCTGCATCCATTCGCGGCTCATGGTTTCGAGAGACGCGCAACTGCGCCTCTTAGCATAGCCGTTCAAATAATTACACAGCCAGAGTCCAACTGAGAGGCGCGACAAGCATGTCTTTCGCCCAGTCATTGACGCAATTTCATTTCAACTGCGAAGTCATCTGCAGGGACGTACTTGGGACGCGTGGGATTGCCTCGCCTAAGGAAGCTCATCAAGAGACTGACTGTCCTTGAGACTGGAAACGTCAGGAAAGCGGCGCCGAGTGTCGTGCGGAGCGGAAAGTTGTAGCAGGAACAAAAGTCTCACCCACAATTAAACATGCATTGAATATCTCGCTACGGCCTGCTACTGGTCTTTGAGTCTCAGCATCCATGACTTCCCGAATCTACTCCGACCATCACTTAGATTGAGTATTCTCGTACACGAGACAACAAGCAGGGGTTTCGTTATGCCATAGCGGGCCGTCGCGACTTCGCGCCGATCCAAAATTGTCGATGTATGCAGGCGAATCACGACTGCGCTTTTGCCATCTGGAGGACGAAGTTTGGTGTCAGTCAAATGACCTTTCAGAAGAGCTACAGAGGGAGATTCAATGAGCTGTGAAAGGTCCCTTCGTCATAAAAGGGCGTCGAAGGGGGTCCGAGAATGATTCTTTCAATGCATCTCCAAATTGGCGAGATGAACGGTCGATCCTTGAAATTAGCACAGCCAACTATCCTTGGCTTCATACGCCATACGGAGCTATCTGGAAATTACTCGCTCGAGGCGTCTGCAGACGACCAGAACAGGCCTGTCAGTAGATTGCTGCATGCGAAACGACCTGCCGTTATCAGCCAAGCCTTTGATATTCAGCACCTACGTCTTTTGCGAGCCGCACGCTGCTGGAGCAGGATAACACGTCCCAGCCGATCTGACTTGACTATGGAGCATATCAAGATTTCTGACGTATCCATTATCAGTATGGCGTGAGCCCTTACAACATCGGCCGCCCTCGACGGCCGCCCGTGCCTCCTCCGTGCTGAACTTGGAATCGGCACTCGCATGTACATCGGTCTTCCTGCCGCACGTTCCACATCTCCATTGGGCTTCTTTCCAGATTCTCCGTGACTCCGAAATAAGTTTCCAATGGTCAGTCTATATTTTGATGGAGGCTGAAAGTAGTTTCTAGGGCTGGGGGGCAAAGCAGTCGTACCACTGCGCTGGAGAACAATTGCTCCTCCTTGGTGAAATGGGCCTTGACCATGTTTTGCACCTTGATCGTTGAACATGTAAAATCCCCGGCTCGGCCAAAAAAAAAATCAATGTACGGTCGCCCCGTTCCGACGTGATATGAGCCTTTGCGAGTCGGTTTCGTGTCCATGACACATATCACAGGATTGTGGCACATTCCTTCAACCCTTTTCGTATTGATATACAGTGGCATGTGCCTTGAGAGCAACACAGCAGGATTGATGTGCAATGATGACCACCAAAACCCACCCGACCCGAGAGAGGATGGGTGAGAAGATTACTGGGCGTATGTATTTGGCCCACGCTTCTCCTAAGACTCTATCATATGTCGATGAAGAAAACAGAATCCCGGATGATGTCATGAGGAGATTCTTCTCTGGTCTTTGTCCCCGGATTCGGCCCGTTGCCGGTTAGTTGAAATACGAGCAACACACTCGGATCAGACCCAACAAGTCTACGAACCATGCCCAAGCCCGAAATATGATCTTGCGCAACAGCATGGACAACTTGCAACGCAAGGAGGAGAGCGCAGCAGCGGAACTCGCAAAGTTGCAATCCTCGTAAAGGGCAAACATCCTGACGGCCAACAATTGACGTCAGGAAGATCAATATCCTGGCTCAAGATTTACGAATGCGGGCTTTGCCGGTACTCATACTCGCCGCTCAGCGTATGATGTCATATTATTACTCTTTTGCCGTTTCATCACATCTTGCTGCTTCTATAATTACACGTCCCGCACAAGCTATGAGTTGGCGATTCCCGTAGTCATCGCGAAATACGACTCGACGTCTCCTATGTCGTCACACTCACGAGCCCTGTCTCCTCAATCGTTCGACCAATCTAAGGCAATGACCACATGTACACGCCACCTAATACGCGGCCCTGGGCAAGTTTGATCACATAGGTTGAATCGGAGCAGTCGCTTTCTTCTTTCACCAGCCACCCAAAGAGATCGTCGAGCACCTCAAACTCGTCCTGCTGAGAGTGCTCGGCGCTCCAGCCGCTACAAATCATCAGTCGAAACTTACCATTTCCGGCCGCTGAACCGTTCCTCTTTTCAAAGTACGGAAGTCGGCGCTGGACGTCAATGACAGAGGCGGACCAAATGACGTGCGAACACCCGCCCGGGGGGCGAGAATTTCAGCCTGTTGGAGTCAAAACATAGACAGATGAGTGATTGGTAGCATTCAAGAAAACTATCTGCCATTCCTTTAGCGATTTACTCCTTCTTCGGTGTATCGTTCCCATCGTCAGACAAGGATGTCGTGTCGTCCTCGCGTTCGCTAACTACATCAGGGTCGGCGTTTTGGTCGACAAAGTCTGTCGTGAGCCCCTCGAAGTCACTTGTCAACGCCCCTGGTGAAGTAGGCGTCAGCCGCGCGACTTGTCGCTATATACGCATCATGTCTGCAGCGACGCTCGCCACAATGCTTAATAGATTTTCATCTTACCATTTCGAAAAAACGAGACGCTCCGAAGGCGTAGCTCCACAGAGAAACGGCCGAACGACATAAATGAGAGCTTGAGACCTTTTAATCCATCGTTTCTTGTGAGCTGCTCCGGCTGCCACTCGTCCGATGGCCGTACGCGAGTGGTACTTGAAACTACTAGTGACGATCTTCATGTCCAGCGTTGATGCCCTCGATGGCATGCACTTTCGGATATTTCACAAAATACAACACAAGTATTTGGTGCCGCGTATCTCATTCCTGACGTAGCATGTGCGCATATTTGGGAAAGGCACCTCTACACATCGCAGTCGAGAGCAATAGGGCCGGGCTGGCCAAGCTTCTTCTCCAGTGTGGTGCCGACCTACTCTCTCAGTCAGCATGCTACATATTTCGACTACCGATGATCGCAAAAAGATGATTCGACTGCTTCTTGAGTACGGTGCCGATCCTACACGACGGAATCGGTGGGGGGAAAGCTGCCTTTGACAGCACGTTATGCCATACGCAGAGCTTTCAAGCGGCAAATTTGGCCATTCTGAAAAGGTCCAATTGAACGTCTCTTGTCATCAATTCCGGTAACGCGTACCAAATAGAACCAAGGCGGAATACCTGATACTGCTGCATTATCATGGCTTCATCACAGGGCTCACAGGAGCCGAGAGGAGTTGGGGACGAAGCGCGGACTCTTGTGGCCGCAAAACGCGACATGTTGGTGTTACCGAGATTCTTCTCAGGGACGGACGGCACAGACGCAAACATGCCGACATTATCACACTAGAACGCGACGACACATTGTGTTCAATGTTCGAAACGTGTGCGGCGCGAAGCTTCTTATAAACGCTGGTGCAGCGCGGCGAACGACAGAGGCCAACACTGTCTGCAAAATGCCACCAATCGCGCCGATCAAAGGTGCAAATTTACAGCAACTCAACATCCACGGTTCACCGCCTTTGCATCATTCGCGAAGTGAGCGATCGACAAGCGGTAACCTGAGATCTCAGAACGGGCAGGTTCGATACATATCACATCATGCAGCAACTGAGGACAAGCTGGAAGTTGTCAAGCTTCTGAGCACGCACGAAGCGGATGTCACGATAGTAGATTGCAGTGGCGGCACGGCACGCCTTGGCAGCTCACGGTGGAAAATGGAAGACTAGAAGCCATCTTGCATCTGCTTACACACGGAGACTGAATTGAACTTGCTCTGGCAGTGGACTTATGACGACATATGTGATGTCGGCAGTTGAGAAAACCCCCGGCCAGAGAAGCTGCGATACAAGCCTTGGGAACGGGGAATAGGGCCTCTCTTCTGAGTCTGGGTTAGGAGTAGTGATTGTCGCCATCCTCGAGAAGACTCGACACGCTGTACCTTGTCTCAACTTACGCTGAACGAATCATTTAATGCACAGATCAAGGCCTCTCCCTCTTCTGAGCCAAATAAAAAAATCACGATGACTGCCGAATCTCGTGTGGGGGCGATCGAGGTGGGTTGATTTCACGCCGACCAGGGCAAAAGCCAATCCGGTGGGTCTTCTCTATTGCCTGGAGCCAATGCGAATACTTTCTTCACACAGGCTGAATACACTCAACAGGCAGCGGCGGGATCTACGAGATCTGTAGTCTCTTGAAGTTCAAAGCGCAACCAGTCGTACTGCTGTCGCTGCGTCGTATTGACTTTCCGCGTACTCGCTCTTCACCAAACCGTGACGGCTTCATCACCAGACATGCTCGATGTGATCTTCGTGACCGGGAACCAGCACAAAATCTCCGAGGTGAGATCGATTCTCGGCTGCACTTTGACTGTCAGGACAATCACTCTTGATCTGCCGGAGATTCAAGGCACTTTGGAGGAAATCACCAGAGCGAAATGCCGCATCGCCGCCGAAAAGGTAATGTCAACCGCGTCTCGCCGCAGGCAACAAATGATCATCTGCCGCGGCAGCTCACCATTCATCCCCCTTGGCAGATTGGCGGGCCTGTCTTGGTGGAAGATTCGGCGCTGGAAATGCGTGCGCTGAACGGCATGCCAGGCCCATATGTGTCAGTCTGCCTCAGTCATCCATCATCTACAAAGCGCAACCAGATCTCGTCCCACACCACTCTTTACTGACACAGCACGCTTTTCTGTAGAAAGGCATTTGTAGATGCTGTGGGAAATGAGGGCCTTTATAGACTGCTCGAGCCATACGAGGACAAATCTGCAGAGGCTGTCTGCACTTTTGGGTACTCCTTGGGGCCAGGGTCTGAGCCAGTTCTTTTCCAAGGCCGGCTCCAAGTACGTACTCCCGAGAATCATGGTCACAAAGTCACGCAATGCCTCGACAGTGTTGTCTGACGCCTGCATAGGGGCGTATAGTCCCGGCAAGGGGCGTTTCGTCATTCGGTGAGTGGAGGACCATTTTTGCTGGAGCAGTCCATAATGACAAAAAAATCGCCAGGATGGGAGCCTATTTTTGAGTTCGAGGGCCAGACGCTGGCTGAAATGAGCGCTGATAAAAAGGTGTGTAAGTCTCGAACGAACCCCGCGGTCGCGGTGCTGGCTGACGGCTCGTAGAACGGATTGTCTCATCGTTTCCAGGCTTTGCGTAAATTTAGGCATTGGGTTGAGCAATCAGACTGTTCGCAGCCGGCAAACACAAGTCATGAATGACCATTCGTTCTGGTTCAAGTCACCAACCGCTCGGTTTTACGAACTGGTGGCTTACTGACACGACCATGAGCATGTCAATGCTGATTCTGTCGCGGCAAAATGCTTTTCATTCGAGTGCAGCGCTCCTTCGATTTTGCCGAAATCGCCACTGTGTGCTACTCGCACATTGCCACTCTCTCCTCAAAGTTCTGCAGGAAAGCGTATCGAAAGCCACTGATCACAGTCTTCCGTCGGTGGCCTGCTACTAATCACGAGACAGGGCATTGTTGCTGAGCATATACGCTGGAGAAGATCAGCTGAGGCCGTTGGCGACGCGATCATTGATGAGATCGACGCAGCGAAACGCCGGAGTCTTCTTTCGTAAAGAAACCACTGTTAGTAAGCCACACCGATTGTTACGCAATGAATGAAGTCGCCTACGCCCAACTTTCCAAATCTCTGTCGTGCAGTGTAAACTCAAAGCCTATGCAGCGATGGTCAAAGTCTTATTGGCCGTGCCGATTGGTCGGTCCACGTGTGGTGCGTAGGACAATATACCATCAGACTTTCTGTGATTGTTCCAAAGACGACGGCGTAGCCATTGGATCCGAGATGTATGATCCATCCAGCCGACGTAGGGAACTTTGCTTGCCACCTACATTTCGGCGAGATGCTGGCAGTCACAGAGCTACCGGCTGGCTGTGTCAGACCGCATGGGGAGCGTGGTCTCGGGTTTCATGAAAACAAATTGTGTCCCGAGTCTGGATCTCGTCAAGGACTATGTCGGCGAACTGGCTTCTGGTAGTGACCATTTTGAGGCTCCTCGAGCCATGATGCCGCTGAGAATGGATAGTGTCATGGATCCCATCTTCAGCTCGACCGGTACCGAAAACCCAGGGTCTGCTATTCTAGCATTGTCCCAATCACGGTCCGCGAAAGTGACGCCTTGCGGAATTTCCTGGACTCGCAGCAGCGGCTGCTCCATGCTCGAATATGGCATGAAAATGCTGATTGATCGCAAGGTTGGTAGCCCGTCACGCTGGCAGTGGCCTTGCCAAACATCCAGGCCGCTCGACATGGGCAGAGATTCAAGGGCCCAAATTTTGGACGACAAGCTTCGGCTGCAGGGTAGGGGAAGAGGAAGCGGCCGTCATTTTGCATGCAGGACCATAGTGCATCTACGAAAGCATTACTCACGCTCCGATATATTCGGCGCGCCCTCAGGCTGCGTGTACTCGTCGAACAAATGCAATGGCTTTTTAGGTTCCGGTGGCCTCGACTCATCAGTTACATACACTCAGTGGCACAAGCGTTTGGGTGACTCAGTTTACGAAGTGTCAGCCAAGGAGGAAATAGTAGTAGAGGATATACACTTATATTTTCAAGCTTCTTCTGAACGAGGTTGGCAAAATAACAGTGCCACAGGTCTACGCAAAGCAGGGCACGTAGTAGCTCTGCGCCATTGAACTACGCACAACTTCGACCTCGCGTCATCATGAGCCTATCTTGGCCGCTTTGCTGTCAAAAATTCGATGTCCGACTTCCGCTCGTAAACAGCAATATATCTGTCGACTCCCTGTCCAGATGATTCGATGGATTTCTGCCTGCGGCAGCGCTCTCTCACCAGGCTCGTTTGAGTCCGCGTGGCTGCATTCACACGAGGGTCGCGGACTCTAGGGTAGGTCGTGCTGCAAACTTCCATGTTCAAGATGTCTGCTACATTGAATAATTTTTCAGCCTAGAGCGCGCCAGTTACGTGGCGTGCACGCTATCCCACGTGGCCATGTACATGGCAAACTGCCCGGTCGGGTCAAGTGCCCCTCACATCGTGTGCCTCTCGCGCTGGTGAACAGAGACGATGGAGCGCGCTGCGTGTTTGACAACAAAGCGCAGGGAACGAGAACGCAAAGCGTGTCAAGGACAATGATGTGAAGTGCAACGTCCCATCAAGCGCCATGGGCTGCAGAGACAGCCATGCTTGAAGACTTTTTCTCAAGGGAAAAAATTGAGTTGTGGTTGGGACAACGACCGTGCTGTCATGCACAGTTTCGCTGTCTCCGGGGCTTGTAACCTAGCCCGTTTTGCGTCCCGCAGGCGTCTGTGTGCGTTTGCGAAAAGCACAGCCAGGTTGACATTCTTTTCCACCTTCTCGAAGCGCTTGACTCATTGGTCTTGGTACGGATAGTCGCCTGACCGAGCGGGTTCCATGGATTCTGGGTTCCGTAGTCAACACCGCGTTTGGTTTCTGAGAACTAGAAAGGAGTCAGAGAGTAGAAATTCATGCAGGATGCAACACAAAGATCGATCGCGATTTGTGATCCGAGCACGGCGATGCGCGGTGGCCGTGGCTGATCATGACTAGGGATTTTGGACCTTCTCGACGATCCGCGACAATGACATAGCTTTGAAATGGTGCTCCGCATGCTTCACATTGCATGCTTCCCCATGGAATCATCAACGCCTAGCTTTATGCGGGTTTGAAGTCGACTTTCTACAAACGGCATGGCCGCGCGCATACGCATGCGCCAAAAAGGGCATGAAAATGAAATTTCTCTGGCATCGAGAAAAAGGAAGGAGTGGGGTTTTGTGTTCGATCGGGTTCATCGTGGCTTTTTCTGTTACGCGCCAGGGGTAAAGAGGTTGAACGGAACTGACGTCACCACGTGCCGCAGCCTGTCGCTTGTCTCCCGAGATCGAGATCTGGAGAAGGGGAAGAAGGAAAAGGGAGGAGGATGCAAAGATTCGCATGCTGTGCCAACATGGGAGAAATTGCGCCCCCTCCCCCTCCCCCTCGGTCCATGCGGAAGACTCCAGCGAATTTGGGCGGGCTAATGGCAAGAATCCCACACCCTGGAGACGTACAGGAAAGTGTAGTGCCCGTGGAACAGAGAACCAGGCAGAAAGACCATGCTAGCAGATGCAAAGGAAAAGATAGGGCTTACTGTCCGTTTCATTCTGATTGTGCATCCCCAGCCCCCTATGATGTAGAACGGATACGTGACAGTCCCATCATTTCATCATCAAAGGTGTCATTATTTCGCCCTTCACTGTACTTGGGTAAGGTAGGATAGGTTCTAAAGGCACCAAAATGCCCTCCCTCTACCCGCTCATGCCGTTTCGCTATGAACACGAGGAAACATTGACGCAAGTAAGCAACGTTTACCGTCGGAGGACTGATTTGATTGTGCGTGCACCCGGTTCTTTCCAATATTTCTGCCTATTGACGATGGAGGAGCGCAGAAGGGCATGGACCAAGGGGGAAAAGAGTAGTGCGGCCGAGGGATCCCTTTCCAATGAAAATTGATGTGCTCTGAATCGGAAGCGTCAGAGGAACAAGGAAGGGGGGGGGGGGGGGGCACCGGGACGGGCGGAGGGGGTGGGGGCAAGGGCCAAGTTAAAAAAAAAAAATGGAAAAATTACC